>JBBPDA010000013.1:13237860-13248776 GCA_037974385.1 Arnoldichthys spilopterus | reverse complement strand
CCCGGTTTCTGTAAAGCTGCTTTGTGACAACATCAGTTGTAAAAAGCGCTATATAAATAAACTTGACTTGACTTGACTTGTTATCCTCCAAGTATGTTGAGTTGTCCATTTTAGTACAAAAATGTAGTAGCTTACTTCATGTAACTCGGAGGAAACACCTGCTAGCATTCACCCTCCGAATTATATGGAACTGGATGGGAAAATCCCAAAAAGTATGCTGGAGTGCTCCTAAAAAGAAACATCCATATAAAGGTTGTTTAAGAAACTAAGTTGTTCTACTATATGCTCTCCATTTTGACCCTTTAGTTCTTTTAGAGAGTGTAGCTCATGTGAGCTGCTGAGTAACATATAAAGATGGCCCTTTTCAACTGATACAAATTAGCTGTAATAACTTTTAAATGAATAAATGGGCTCTGCTTTATTTGCTTCCTTGTTGTTTTTAGGACTTTGTCACTTTCACTGAAAAGGCACATTCTTATTTCCAATCTTAACAATGTCAGGCCATGTCAATTTTATGGGTGAAAGCACACCAGCAGGATTACCTCGTGTTATTTTAAGTTAATACAAGATTACAGCTTAATTGGATCTGTGAAATCAGCTGTTAAATGCAGGGCTGTTTTCTTAGAGAATGTCTGTGTTTTGTGTGTGTGTGTGCGTTACTCTGTGTGTGTGTGTGTGTGTGTGCAAGTGTGTGTGTGTGTGTGTTGCATTTCTGGAGATGGGGAATTGTTGCTCATTTATCTGCTTGTTTTATTTAACTTCCTTCCCTATTTTTCCATTTTTGTCTAACCCTGTTTACATGATAAAAATTCATGGTACAAAAGAGGGGCAAAGTGGCTGCTGTAAAAGGCCCTAGGCTTCGGCGCTTGCACACTAATTCTATTATGCTAATTCTATGTTGCTGGGGCACAGATCAAGCATTAAACACTTCTGTTATGATCTACAACACTGCAGACTATGTTTATCTGTACAGCCACTTCAAAATGAATAAGTGGAAAAGAAAAGTGGGTCATTAAAATAAAAGTGTATAAACAGAGATTGCGCTCCATTATATAGACACTGCTCCAGCTGCATTTCAGACATTTCTCTGGACCTAAAACAAGCGTCTTTGGAACCTTCTATGGAGTCTGTGCTGTTGAGACTATTAAACAGCTGAACAAACATGACAAGGGCATTGGCAATACATTTAGCCTCTGGGAGATAATATGAAATCTTCTTTCTACTTTCTAGAATGCATTCCCAACTCACAATGTTAGTCTTTAAGCTGGAGTGGGTAGTATGTTAAGGAATATCAACAAATAAACAAAAACCCACATACTTTCAAAGAAATTCCCATTCAACAACCACTTTTGGTTTCTTAAAGATCATTCAGTATAACATTCTTTCAAGTGCCATTTTTGTAAATGAGGTGTGAGCTTGAAGAATCTTTTTAAAGTTTAAAGAACCTCTACATACTGTAAAGAGTTTGGTTTCTAGAAGCAAAGCCAGTGTATGTCCAAGTCATGCAAAATGTTTGAATCTTTATTGTGAAGAATAACATTTTTCAGATGACTACCTTTTAAGTTCACCCTTGGACAAAACAGGACATGAAAACAGGAGATCAGGCACACCCCAGGTCAAATGCACACAAAAGTCTTGACTAAAGGACCAAAGAACCCTGGGAGCATATATTGATCTTGGCTGACATTTGCACATTCAGCCATGCCCCAAACCAACGTCAAAGGGCTTTAAAACGATTAGCTAGCATATCATGTGCTATCTACTGCTTTCAGCATAACTAAAGACTATAAGAAATATATCATCACATTATTAGTCCAGTGGACCAGAATGCCATATTGCTTTTGACGTGCAATGCATGCTTAAAGGTCATGTGCAGAGGATTAAGTTCAATTAACATCTGCATGTGGTGAAGGAAAAAAAATGCTCAAGGCAGGTTTGTTCAGAACCTATAGTTTAGAGTTCCTTGATTTATATTACATAATGTTAGAAGTCCACTGTAGATTATATACACTGCAAAAAAAACTTTATACTACATTTTGGATTAAAAGACAACGAAATAAAATACAAGAAAATACAGAAGCCATAAAGAAATCACCATAAAAACAGCAATTATTGCTCTAATTCAGGTTGGACTGGATTTGGGAGACAGCCTCTAGGCAAAAGGGAAAAAATTACTAATGACTGAGAGCAATAAGCAGGTGCATTCTTTGCCACTTGATGCTAGCTTTGTACACTCTTAAAAAAGGCACACATTTGTAAAAAAAAAAAAGTTATTCAAAACACTCCCCACACTGAAAAGTTTCCAAAGAAATAAAAATTTTATTGCATTGCACAAATACACCTTTATTTTTAAGAGATTGGCTTAAATGATAGAACCATTTAGAAACCTGAGTTAGCTCTTGCTAAAAATCAACATTAGACCTCAAAGTTCCCAGCATTAGCTTGACATGCACGAACACACTTAAACACACACACAAAACAATTGCTTGGAAATGATGAAACAAGCCCTATCTGTCCCAATTGTTCATATTCTACTCAAGTGTTTGGAGCTTTAGCTTCAATTACCACCATGCCACTTGCTATTCTGCGGCAATTTGTCACTTGTAGTTGTTGGCGGTTCTGAGTCATGATTTGTTCCGACAATGTGGACACCCCTAGAGTATTTCTGCTCTGTGCTAGTTTGCCCACATGGGAACATCCCAGAACACAGAGCTATATTCAAGCTGGATCAAAGAATCTCATACACAGACATTGTTATGGTTGTTGAAGAATGTGTCGCATGAAATTGCATATTTCAGCTCACTTCCCCTACTGGCCACCCCAAAAGCTGTATGTGGCTGGATTGTCAGGTTGATTTCCTCTTGGGTTCTAAGCATCCCTGTTTTGATGTCATGGTGTTGCATTCTCCTCGAGACACAGTTTGTGTCTCTTGCATTGTCCACTCCAAAGTACCAATGAGATTTGACTTTCGTTTACTATGACATCGTTTCATTTCTCGTTCTGTCTTTGAGCAGTGGCTGAGCAGTGCCTTCATGAGACATCTTCTTCTGTATCTCTCTTGGTGACAAAAACAGTTATGGAGTTACGCTTGATGGAATACCCAGAGACACTCTCTGCCTCGCACTTGCCAAGGGTGTTATTATAAGATCAAGCTGTAAGCGCAAGTCATGCAGGCATCTGTGCATTCAACTATGCATCTTAATCTTTCTTTGTGACAGCTAAAGTAGCTCAGTGTAACACAGAAATGTTCTCTGGGCCACAGGCTTCCCTAGCCCTCCTCCCCCAGGCTGTTTTTAAGTGTTTTATCTTAGGGACATGGCAGTAATGCCCATTAAAATCAAGAACATTTATTTGGATTGCACTTCATGCATAATTCTAGTTAATTCTACAACGTCTAGACACTGCAGGGCTAAACTAGCCAATGCAAGCATAGCTTTCAACTAAACAATGTAAACCAAACTTCTTTAACTCAGAATGGCTCGTGGATGAGTGTAAGGAGAAAATGCATCAGTGTTGCTGTAATATTTAACAAATAGCTAAATGATCAGCATTTCAGTTCTCTCCTTTGTATCTAAAGAAATAATGGCATCCCTTAGATGATCTTCTCTGATGCCCTTTCACATATACAACCCATTTTACCCACTGGTGGTTTTATATCAAACATGAAGTTAACTGAACACATTAAAGGCCATTTTTGTTATGCCCAGTGTAAGCTTTTACAGCTGAACTATCCATGCTCCACCCACATGTGTGACCACTCATTGCTACCATTGAGTTATACGAGTTTTCTGTAACACTGGCAAAAGTCCAGTTTTATGAAAACTGTAAATACCAGCTCAACTTGGCAAAATATTACAATGTGTGTGTGTGTGTGTGTGTGTGTGTGTGTGTGTGTGTGTGTGTGTGTGTGTGTGTGTGTGAAAGATTGCACTGGAAGTATTGATCATATCATT
The DNA here is from genome assembly GCA_037974385.1 of Arnoldichthys spilopterus. Taxonomy (NCBI): domain Eukaryota; kingdom Metazoa; phylum Chordata; class Actinopteri; order Characiformes; family Lepidarchidae; genus Arnoldichthys; species Arnoldichthys spilopterus. The sequence continues at coordinate 13,244,823 of JBBPDA010000013.1, read as the reverse complement.
TTTTTTGTTATGTAATTAAGCTAACATTAGCATGGAGGCAAAATTGCTGTTGTCATTTTCAACCTCCTTACATTCACTTAGCTACAGCTCAGGAGTCTGACCTTTTAACCTGGAAACACAACATCATTTGGTAACTCTAAAAATAGCATTGTTGTCCAAGAAAAAACAAGTATCTCAAAAACTGTAGCATTACAGAAAAAGGCATCTCACGTGTTAATGTAAAAACCATAATGGAGATAAGTGGTTTTCTCTGGACAGCAACAAAATGCTATTTTTTATCAGGCTGAATGAGATTTTATTTTGCCAATGTTCAATAAAGCTTGTCTGATCTTACAACAGCTCCTATGAAAGAACACATTTGTGAATGTAGCACATGTTCCACACTGTTAGAATATGTAAGAATATGCACACCATGTTTTATTCTACTGAACAAGAAGCTCATGGGTGGCACAGATGTCCATTAACACATAAAGCAAAACAGCACAAATTATTTTAGCAAAATTCAAATATTCATTTTTAGGATATAGAATCATGTCCATTGAATTAACCAACAACATATTTCACATAAGTGTGACCATGTATGGTCAAATAAACTCCCTCATCCTTCTCATCCAGTGACTGAAGTAGGTTAAAGAGTACACCTCAGTGTAATGGTGGGAGGTACCCAATGCTTTACATTACATAATAGCATATGAGGAGCTGGGATCTAGACAGGGCATGAACAGCAGGGTCCTGAGGCCTGTATCTAATTGCATTGAATTTACTTCACTAAGTATTTAGGGAAGCAGAGAGGCAGCATAACGAAGGGAAGCACTTTATGCAAATAGGAATCCATTATGAACCACCTAAAGCATGTCTGTATAAAACGTACATGAGCAAGACTTCCTGCTGGCAGAATGTGCATTGAAAGTTATATCTTCCTAGAGCACAACTATTGCATTTAATCTTTGTTTTTTTGCCAAGGTCTTGTAATGTCTTTTTATATTCATGGCCAAGTGTGTGAGAGAAAACCAGTAAACATATGCTTAAAGCTTTTTAGTCTTCGTTTTTCACAAGGTTTCTTACAGAGACTTAGATTGTGTACCAAAACTGCAACTGGCTTCTCAGTGATGAAAAACCAGATTTTCAGATTCACTCTGTAAAGAGAAAAAAATCTTAAATAAGAGACTCTATCAAACTGGCATGATCTACCACCTGTTGGTTTTACAAACACAAAACCAGCCTTTTCACATGTAAGCAACCATACAAATTAAACCTCTAAAATCTGCCTGACTGTGCCATGTTAAATTTTTTTTTGTCACGTCGGCTGGTAACCATACCCAAAAGTTAATGAATTGCATGGTTTGTTGTTGTGTTTATTGCAATTAATATAAATAATAATTTTAATAATCTTTGTCACATTGTTATATTCTATGTTATCACTTTGTGCTGGGTATTAACCTTTGGATAAATATAGCTTAAGAAATCATTTAGATAAATAAAATTGAATATAATCAAAGTTCGGTTCTTGTACAGTCATATGCAAAAAGTTTAAGTGACCCTGTTCAAATTAATGTTTAATTGCATTGTGCACAATTATTTTTTATTAGCTGATATTATCAGCTAATGTTTAACATATCAAAAAAGAAAACGTTCTTTGGTTTTCTGATATGTTAAACACAACAAATAAATAAAAAATATGCATTAATATAATTTGTAATTTGTGTGTAGAGGATGTGTAGTTATTTTCACTGAGAAAATCAGCAAGACACAATTTGACTATTTTATTTAGACATTTGTATATGGTTCAAACATGAAAACATTATTTTTTTATTTTAAAGGTACATGCCAGTATGTACTGTAGAAAGTGACCTTCCTTTCAAAAGAAAACTAATTTAGCTACATAGTTTTTACAAAAAGAAAAAGAACAATTATCTTTCCATCTACTTAATTTCCACTCACAAATATTGTCTATTTTGATAAAGAGGTAAAGCAACACTGAGGAAGGCCTCCATGGACCAAGTCAGTGATACACTCCCTGCTTTGATACCATGCTTTGGGGAAGAAAAATTGCACTACACAGAAAACAAATGGAAAAAAAGATGTACATAAACAAATAGCAGCCTGTGAACCATATCACAAAACACAATTAGTCTTAGGGTCGAACATAAGTTTCAGTCCTGTTCCTTGCAATGACCCGTGATTGTCACACATGTGGAGAGAAAATCAAATATAACATGACTACCTTGGTACCATGCTTCCCTGGCAGACAATAGTATGGCCAGGTAATGGGTTGGGTAGTGTCTGTATGTGTAGTGACAAGTAACTTGCATCAGCATGATCAGTTGCATTTCATATTTCCTTTCCTTTGCATGTACTACTAAAGAGAATTTACCCAAAAATGTATTACCCTGTTTGTTATCATTGAGCAGTTTCTGATGACAATGATTTTTTTTTTTGTAAAGCTTCATGCTCAGCTTGCCACATTATCTCTGCTTCACATATTTTGTTCAAGTTTGCTCAGAGTCCATAACAAAGAGAGTGGCTTATATCGCCTATTGAAGTAGTTGCCTGAACATGTAAAATTCACTAATTGCTGCCAATGAACAAGCAGACTGAATTGAGGGTGACACTAAATCATTATTGGTGAATCAAACGCTGTTTTTGCAATTATGTTAGTTTGGCTGAACACACAGAATTGCTCTTGTGATTCACATAAAAAGGTAATTAATCCATAACCACACTGCTTCTGATGCTACATATCTGCACCAATGCTAAAAGGATTATTTTACTGAAGCTTGTGCTCCATCTAAACAAGAGCTAGAAATACCCATAAAAACTGCTTTAATTTGGCTAAAATTAAACCAATTCTAAGAATTTTTTTGCACCAAACTAATCAATGTTTTTAATATGAAAGCAACAAAATTTGATTTGAGCTTTTTAGGAATATGACTGTACATATAAATCAATCTTTATGGGTAGGACTAGTTTGTCCAGCAAATCCCACAGATGTTCATTTGAATTGATGTCTGGGGACTTTGGAGGCCAAGTCAACACCTTGTACTCTTCATCACGTTTCTCAGACCATTCCAATGTTTGGATGTGTGGATGGGGAAAGTATGTTGCTAAAGAAGAGGTGACTGCTATACAGTATGCAGCAATGTTTAGATAATTTTTAGATTAGTAACTTCCGCATCAATGTCAAAACCCAGGCTTTTTCAGTACAACATTGCTCAGAGCTTCACACGTTTTGGTAGGTTTTAACCAGTGTATACTAGCAACACCCCAAAGGACCTGCGATGCTGTGACTGTCATCTAGCCATCACAATTTGGCCCTTCTCAAAGTCCCTCAGATACTTACACTCACCCATTTATTTTGCTTCCAACTTATTGACATCCAGAACTGATTGTTCACTTACTGGCTAATATGTCTCACCCATTGACAGGTGCCCCTTTAATCTATTTCATATAAGCATACAATACAAAAATAATCTCAACAAACAGCTTCTTTACAGACACTAAATCAGCACACTAATTTATTATCTGTTGCTGGCCTGGATGATTGCACTGAACAGCTCAGTGGACATGCCCACAAATCATAAGCTTAGCATCAGTGTTGTACTGGACTCATGCTTAAAGGTTAGTGAAAGAAGTAGGAATGAATCAGGTGATGACAGCACAAAAAAGAAAGTTGGAGAATGCTGGAACTTTATTCATATGCTGAGTACATTTTTCATGAGATATGTTACCAGAAGAATGAAAGTGAAAGAAAATTGCCAACAGTAATAGTTTAAAAGGAGTGAATATTGACATATGAATATTCTCATTGTAAATTCGTATTCTAAATGTATTCTAAATATGTTACCTTTTCTGCTGTAATGGAATACATTACTGAAGGCCTTTAACCCAGGGTATCGTAGCAATTGCTACTTTGTCGTAAATATTTAGCCTAACTTCATATATTATATTCTGTATATTATATTATACCCCCATATAGTATTATCAGTAATAGTGCCTAGCATGCTTAAATAGAATGTGTTTACTGTCTGACAAAGAAAACGATGGAGCTTAGTAAGCACTCGATCAGTGAAGTAGAAGAAAAGCAGAGCTAGCAGTCAACTACCTGCAATCAGTCTGCCACTGATTCAGCATGGCAGCAGAGGGCAGCTCAATCCAACTTTCTCAGCCTCTCTAAGTAATTACTGACCTAAAACCCTACCTCACAGAGCTACTCCCCAGAAATGACACTGGTTAACTCTTTGCATGACTTATTCCAAGAGTAAGCAAAATTAACTTAAACTATACAATTGCTGTCATAACCCCAACACAGTTTAGCAGTTCTTTTTTTTAATTTCTTACACTGTTCTAAACGTGCATGTGTAAACAAAAAACTTTACAATCTCTTTGCATTAATGCAAATTATTAACACTAATAAGGTTTATATTTTTCTAAAATATTATCATATTAAGGACATGAGTTTTGTTTCAGACAGTAACAATATTCTTATGAATTTTATGTTTCTCACTGGTATTAAGGAGGTCATTTAGCCTCCTCATTACAAAATAGATGGGCACACTTGAGGAAAGCTGGCAGAAGTGTGTTTGGCTGGCCTGCTACTCAGGATGTCTGGTGCCTTTGTGCAACAGCTAGCTTCCCTGTATGACTCAATTTGTCTCCACGGATGGTAAATAATTGCAAAGCAAACAAATGATCTCTGCCACACTGAGCTTGCCTCCCTACCAGGCCTCAGCTGCCTCCCTATCAAGCTGCCTTTTTCATGCTCAGCCACACTGTAGTTATGCTGTCTTCAATAATAATTACTGCTCAGTCCACAATGAGGAGCGAGAGACCTTGATGTACAGAAAGACTAAAGTGATACCATTGTTAATGAAAATTACAATGGGCTCAAATAAGACTTATTAAATACGCAAGATGCCAAATGTATTAAAGGTATTCTGTGATCTAACAATACTTCTGGGTTTGGAAGATTTTAGAATATAAACTCATGGCACACTGGGTATACATACTTTGTAAAACTTACAGTTTATACTGTATGAATATGCTGTCTCAGCTAAAGACTAAAGACTTGTAGCCATTTAGGGTAATGTGCCTCTAATTTGATAAAATGATATATGAAGTATATATGCCCCCTAAACATTGCAGCTTGACATTAAACATCAAGGAATGATAAAGGAGATACATGATGTAAAGATAGACTAAATTATATTAAATTAAAGAAAATTAAAGAACATATAACAAAACTGTATATATAGAATATATACATTTCTTGCTCCTTAAAAACTGAAAACCCATTTGGGAGGTACAGAAAAATGATCATACACACATTTGAGGTCGCATCTGGCAGAATCGTGTTATTTAGAGTGAGAAAGTAGAGGCTAATCTTCTTAACAGATGTTTAGCCTGACTAATATGGTGTTGAGTGACACATTTTTGGGTCATAACACATGACTGATTGGGCAAGTGTGAAATATGGCAACCTTGTGGCCTGTTGACATCTACTGAAATAAAACTCTCTTCCTGTACTAAAAGAAATAAAAGTAAAGAGGGAGGGCGGGTAGATTTTTTTTAAAAGTGGCAACCATTTCCACTTTAATTTCTTGTCTGACAATGATCAGGTAAAACAGTAACTTCTTTCAATCTTATTGCATTTTATTTTTTAAAGAAAACCCACAAAATCTTAATAACTCTACATAAATTGCACCAGTGAAAAAGGCTTGATCATGGAAACCCACCGCCCTCGTGTGGGTGCCTTTTTTTTTTTACTGGCAATTCCTCATCAAAAAACGTAAAGAGCTGTAAGATGTTATGGTTCATTATATCTGGAACAGCAGCGCCCTCTGCTGTATGCTGTTGGTCATTAAAAGAACCTCAACTGAATTCAACTTTTGATGTCAAAATAACTTGAAACAATGCTTTGCTTCAACTTGCAATAGCACAAGGGCAATATTACACTTTTATTTGCTGGTTCTTTAGCTGAATTTTATTAACTGATTGGGGAAACAGGTCAATAAATGTATATATTTTTGTATATATCTAGTATAAATTTACAGGTCGTCAGTGCCTCCCAGGCCTGCTCATCAGCCCTGGTTATGCTGACAGGCATGGTTGCAAAGGATCATTAGTGTGCAAGGGGAATGAAGGCTAGCCCATCTGGTTCAGTCTTACAGAAAAGCCACTGCAAGCACAGACTGATGAAAAAGTTATTGCTGCTATGATAGAAAGGTAGACATGTGTCAGAGCTCACAGTGAATAATTTTTCATAAACCATGTAGTAAATGTAAACGTAAATGTAAAATGTAAATGAGAAGTGCTGTGACATTCCTATAGTACTAAAGTGCTACAATACTTTTCTAAAAGTGGTCATCTAGGTAATTCATATAAATTAGACATTTTATCTCTAAAGCATATATTACAGTAACATACAAAGTGGACAAAACACAAATAATCATGTTCAAATATGTACACTGTATTTCAAATGTAGATTTTTGCAACATATTTGATCAAGCAAATATTTTACATTGTTTGATATAGTCCATACAGATAAGGGTGATGTACGTCAACAAAACTATATGTAATAGTAGACCTTTCATTGGTGTATTCAACAAAAATATTAACAGATGCTTCTGTAGAGAAAGTAAGTACATTCTTGGCATCAGAAAGTAGTATTGCAGAAAAAAAAAATCCTGTAGGTGTTTTGCATAATGGCTCTGACATTGGCTTTATGAAAATGTTCCATGCACAATTAATTCTAACAATTCACGGTGTTTCAGGGTTTTCTTGCATATCCTGCCCTTTTCAAATCTCACACATTTCAATGTAATTTTAAAAACACTTCTGAGTGATTCCTTGGTGTATTTGCTAGTGTGCTTAGGATCATGTTGACAGGTCCACTGAAACAGCCCTGCTAAGTGTGGTGAACTCCCTACGGATGGCGAGAGCCACCAACAAGTCATCAGTCCTCAT
>JBBPDA010000013.1:13191823-13219048 GCA_037974385.1 Arnoldichthys spilopterus | reverse complement strand
TTTCCAATCCAATCAACCTACTGCAAGCCTTTGGACAGTGGGAGGAAACCGGAGCACCCGGAGGAAACCCACGCGACTGTTCATTTAAGACTAATATATGTATATGACCCCATTCTGATTGACTGTATGTATATGTGATGGAGGAAACTAATGAACTAATCTTTACATACTGCACCAAACTCCTGTATTTCAAAAAAAGTGACAAAAATGTATCACATGTCCATGTTTATGGGAAATTAAAAGGTGTTCTTTACAGCTTCTGCTGTTATGCTGAAAACAGTGCAGCCCTAATAAGATGTTGTTTTGATAGGATATCTCTTGCTGTACATGAAGCCTGAACCATAACATATACAGTGTGTCTTGTTTTATTGAGGCAGTTTTAGTGACAATTGCACTATTTCCACAAACAGCATGTTGTCCATTTTCTGAGACAAAATGAAATGCCTTTGGATAATATTACTTTTGCCTTCCCTGCCTGATCATTGTTGATGAAAAGACTATGAGGCATATGCGCTTTCATGTTTCATCATAACAGTGTTTCCCATTTTTAGATTTCTCATTATGGCATATGGTAAGGCAGATGTAGTGTTAAACTGCAGACCACTCTGGCCTTAATCATTAAAAACAAGGAGAGAGAGAGAGAGAGAGAGAGAGAGAAAGAGAGAGAGAGAAAGAGAGAGAGAGAGAATAAGAAAGAGGGAGAGAGAGATTGGCTGAGAAAGCGAACAGAGAGAGTGAGACCCTGTATGGCATGTGGAAACCGTCATACACTGTATTATCACCAGCAAAAAAAAAGCAGCTGCTTAGCGCCAGCAGATGACTCACACACACACACACACACAATGTGAGAGTGTGATTGGCAATACTGAAACTCTGTTCTGGCAGTAGAACAGAAAATTACACTAAAAGACACATTCAACAGTCAGAAACAAATGAGACATGTTTGTGTGAATTCAAGAAATGGTGAAATTTTTTTTGTTATATGACAGCAGAATTTCATACATTTCCTTTATATCTAAAATCATTAGTTAATCATACATGCCACATTTGATGTGTTATGGTAGTTTGTTCATTGATAGCTCAGTAAGTGTACGGACTGATTCTCTCAAATTGTAGAATGTTTGCAAAACGTAAAATATCCATACCATACTACATCATTCTACATATACCATTCCATATGGCATCATCATTCTACATATACCATACCATACTTTATCATCATTCTACATATACCATTCCATACTGCATCATCATTTTACATATACCATGCCATATTGCTTCATCATTCTACATATACCATACCATACTGCATCATCATTCTACATATACTATTCCATATTGCATCATCATTCTACATATACCATGCCATATTGCATCATCATTCTACATATACCATTCCATACTGCATCATCATTCTACATATACCATTCCATACTTTATCATCATTCTACATATACCATTCCATACTGCATCATCATTCTACATATACCTTGCCATATTGCATAATCATTCTACATATACCATTACATACTGCTTCATCATTCTGTATATACCATTCAATACTGCATCATCATTCTGTATATACCATTCAATACTGCATCATCATTCTACATATACCATTCCATACTGCATCATCATTCTGTATATAACATTCCATACTGCATCATCATTCTACATACACCATTCTGTACTATAGCTTTATGTATATTAAGTACTATAAAAAGGATTCATATTTGAAGTATTTTACAGCAGATTCAGCCAACCAGATTTCAGGACCAGAATGGTATATGTAGAATGATGATGCAGTATGGTATGGTATATGTAGAATCATGTTGCAGTATGGTATGGTATATGTAGAATCATGTTGCAATATGGTATGGTGTATATGTAGAATGATGATGCAGTATGGTATGGTATTCTATCTAATGAAATTTAAAATCTTCACCAATAAATACCAACCTTCTAATATTGGCAGATGGCTTTATATAGTTATAACTTGTAAAACAGAATGGGGAGTAAAAATTCTAGAACAATATGAGTAGAACAGTATCTAGAGAGTCTAGAGTGTCCTGATAATCCCATACCTGTATTGCTAGCATTTGCTAGTGCCCCTTGGAGAATGTTGGGTCAGTATGATCTGACCTTAAGATAACGATGATATTTCTACAAATATAGTAACAGTAATTTGGCGAGATTCTTGGAATGTTTTCAGCAGGTATACCTCAGGAAAAGTCCATTGTGCAGGTCCCACAGGAAACACTGCCCCTAAAGTTACCTATGCAGTTATGGCAAACTCAGGACCCATGAGATGTTGTGGAGGCATCTAACAGGGATGACACTCAGGCTATCCATCACTGTCTGGGGCTCAGCTGCTCCTGAGGCTGTAGTAATGTGCACTCAGGCCTGGTTGGATGTTACATAAGAGAAACAATGCGTGAGTCATGTTCCATAGTCCAACAAGAGGTCTGCAGAACAAGCTTCATACATCACAGATAAGCCATGTAGTCATATTCAGCATCATCCTCTGGAGTCCAGGGGTATTTCTCTGTCTTCTTTTTTTCAGTCTACACCAAAACAACATTGACACTGCAGGGAAGAACTACCCCCTATACAAAGTATTTTAAGTGGTTTAAAGCACATTTTACAAAATAAGAAAGAAAAAAGCTAAAGGGCTAAAGGCCCAGTTGCTGTGAGGTGAAAGATGCTAACTGCTGCGGCACAATGTCAACAGTCATAACAAATGTTTTGTAACTTTTATTCAGTTGTGCTATTTAGAGCCTCCGCTTTAATGTGAGCTTCAGCAGGATGCCATAGCTCACGTTTTCCGACAGAACAACATTATTCCTGTGTAGCTTCCAGTCTCATTACTATTTCAGCAGAGCATGCAGTATTAACCAGTGTTACGTAAGGCTAATCAGTAGCGTAAGTGAAGCTTCTAGAAACTTCTGCCCCCCGAATTCATGTTAATCTTTAATTAAGCATAGGTGCAGAGTTGATTCATCTGTTCCTGGCAGGAGCTATTTCCAGAGAATGTCGCCCACACAGAGAGACCATGAGGGCAAAAAAGGGAAAAAAGATGGAGCCCTTAAAAAGCATCACCCCACTGCCACAAAGCGACACTGCAGATGGTTTCAGACAGATTTGTGGGTAGACCTACTTGAAGTGTCAGGTTGTTCGCTTCTAAAATCCTGCCCTTGAATTGCTATGTTGTCTAATAACTTGCAGTGGAAATGACACATGCATTAGAGGGCCGGGCTGACTGAGACCAAGCTAATGAGTAGGTAGCCATACAAAAGTTTAGGTTTGACAGAAAAAGACAGTTCCAGCATTCAGACATGAAAAACAACAGTCTGTACACTCTTTTCTATCCTATTAGAAATATATATAACTATAAATAACAACTATTATTATTATTATTATGTTTTTATTGTTTTTTATCTCACTTTCAGATGACAAAATTACAAAAGATTTTAATACTTTGCATTTGCTATAACCTAGTTAGTTGCTGCTAGCCTGTGGAAAACACTCCAGCTTGCTAAAACTTACAGGAGTCATTATTTTTTTTTTCTCTGTTCTTTGTACTCCAAAAACCACAGAAAACAGTAAACATGTGAAATGAATGCAATGGCACCATTTCCCTGTGGTTAATGGAAAAACATCATGACCTCTTTTGCAGCAGAAATCCCTTCAGTTGCAACATAGATCTGGGCTTAATGAGAATAGACCAATTATTTGTAAGCTACTATTTGCATATTTCTCCCTTAAATTGATGTGAATGACCCAAAAACTGCTTGCATTATTTGCTAGTGAGAAGAGAGTTGTGCTTAAGTACTGTCTGAGGCTAAAACCTCAAGATCTGGGTATGTAATTTCAGGCAGAAAAGGGGCTAGGATATTGAAAGGTTACTCTTACTGACAGTCAGTAGCCTACATGTTCTTACCCAAATTCCAACAGATATCTGTAATATTTATAATACTATAAACAAGTGTGCTTAATTTGCAATGATTACAGCCAGAGTCATTACTCAGTACATTTTTTCAGAGGACTGTACTGAAAGCAATAAGAAGTCTCAACCATTTATTACCAAACGGCCTTGCAACCTGTAAGTAAAATACATTTTTAGAAAAAAAAGTTTTACTTTGTGTTAAGAAATCTGCAAGATTTGAGTGCAAGGTCGTCTATGAAATTGTATTTATTCTCGGATCAGAAATATTGCTGATGTCAGGTTTCATGTCAAGAATATGTCAGACTGAAATCTGTTGTTGTGTTAAACTTCATAATATCCCATAATTTCCATTTTAAATATGTTTGCAGTATAAGAAACACATTTTTTATCAAGCACACACCAACAGACAACAAATTATTTCTGTTACTGTTCTGGCTCTGTTCACTTTGGGTTTTTTTGCTTAGAAAAAAGGCAGGGAAATAAATACATTAAAATAAATTGCAAAATGGCAGAAAATGCAAGAAAAGCAGGCATGAAAAATGGATAACTAGAAATTATTAACAGCCCATAAGGAAAGATGTAAACAAATGAAAAAGCTCATTTAAATTGCACTTTTAATGTCTGCTAAATGAAAAGGTAAAGAGCTGTTAACTAATTGTATGTTAAACAAAAACTAGTTATTTGTGAAAGGCTGCAATCAACACATTCCTCTTAGCGCTATGGGTGTTCCAACCAAACCAGCAATTTCTACTTTGTAAACAGTGCTACTCAGCAAAGGAGCCTCTAGCAAATGTCAGAAAAGTGCAGTCTGACTAGTCATTAAAGATGAGAGGGATTTCAGGAAAATAAATCGGCAACTTTATTGCTGAAGAAAGGAAGATGCCATGTTTCTGTGCTAAAATCAGAGATCTGAACACAAAAGCTCAAAGTCAGTGGCTTAAAGAATTGAGTTTACACATTCTAATGGTAAGTTTATAATGCACAGTGTAAAAGGTGAGTGGTGTCTCGGTTACCTCAAAATGAGGTGCAGTTTCTATTTGGAAGACTAATGATCTACAGTTGTGAATCACAGCCTCTGATTGTGAGGTTTATAGCCTAATATAATGGCAGTATAAAATAATTGTTATTTTATTATTATTTTCGCCATGTCACCTAACACATACAATGTGCAATACATTCAGCGAAGTCCTGTGGTAAGACATTGATGGTTGACAAATTGTGTGTAATGAACTATGGTGTGTAATTGTGCACCTATTAAGTGACCAGTTTGTGCAAGGTGTCTCCAGTGAAATGACTGATGATTATACACCAGTCATCCGTAACACAGACACCCACTGCCTAACACTGTGTAGGTCACCCTCGTACTGCTGAAACAGATCTGACTGTGGTGCGCTGTGTTCTGACCCCTTTTGATCAGGTCAGCAATATTGTGCAAAAGGATCTTTATCAGACCAGACAGGCTAGCCTTCACTCCCCATATGCATCAGTGGGCCTTGGGTCCTCATGATCCTATTGGCAATTCGTAAGCTATCGTTCCTTGGATCACTTTTAGTATGTACTAATTGCTGCACACCTGGAAAACTCCACAAGACCTACAATTTTGGAGATCCTATGACTCGGTCATCTAGCCATCACAATAAGGCCCTTGATAAAGAGTCTCAGATTCTTAAACTCACTCTTTTATCCTGCTTCTAGCACATCATCTTTGAAAACTGACTGTTCAACTGCTGCCAAAAAATATAACTGGCCCCTGACAGGTTCCATTGTAATGGAATAACTAGACAGTCAGTGTAATTCATAGGACCTGTCAGTGGTCATAATATTATAACTGATTGACAAATTATTAGTGTTCCAAATAGGAAATGTACATCATTTTGAGGTAACAGAGGCATTATTCACATTATACACTGTGCATTATAAACATTAGAGCATGTGAATTCAATTTTTTATGCCTTTACATCACAATTGCTTGCTAAATTAAAACATGCTATATATATATTATGTATAGTCTCCTCAAACTAAATTATGAATGTCCTTAAAAACCCAGACATAGTCAACAGACGCCATCCATGCAGCAAGCTTATGTCCACAGTCTACCCATTTAGTGGCCCGCTCTCTGATTTTCTCCTACTCACTGTTTTCCATTACCTGTACTCTATTAAAAACCCTGCCAAGGGAATAAGTGAAAGCAACTCCAAGGAGAAAATAATAGAGAAGATTCTTAGCTTTTCTTAACCCTTCTGCACTCCTTTATGATAGCATATAATGCAGCCATGGTTTCCAATTTTCTATTCTGATAGTCTTTTCAGGTAAAGACCAAACCAAAGAGCTCAGAAGGGAGATCAGAGTAACAACCCTATACTGTGACTGTAATACCTCAGAGATTCTTAATATCCTCCAAGTTGTCCGATTCCATCCATATATATTCTCTACAAGATTAATGTGGATATCTCTCAGATGTCTCATTTCAGCAGAAATGAAGATAAACTGGGCTTGTAATATTGCAATTCATCATTTTAATTTGCTAACTCAAGAGCACAACATAATGCTGCAGTGGTTATTTTTGCACATGTGCAAAACTCCGCCCTCCAAAAAAAAATAAAAAAATAAAAGCAGTAGAGGGGGGAAGGGGAGAGAAAAAAAAACACGCTCCAAGCAAAACTGCCTGTATTTACACCAGGCATGGGAAAAAGTCCCATAGGGCATCTGTTGCACAACTGTTTTGTGGGTACATATTGACTTTGCGAGACACAAGTGATTTCGCTTTTGATGTCATATAGTTGTTTGCAAATGAGACATGCATGAAGCTTCACCGAGTTATTTGCCCCAAAGAACTGTGTCGTCTATAAATAAGAGACTACAGACTTGGCAGACAAGCTCCTCTTTCCAGCTCCTACATCTCAGCATTCCTAAAAAGTTATTGTTCACTGTCTTCACTCAACCAGTGAATCTCTCACCCTAACAAGGTTCCCAAATCTTAGCTGCGAACCCAGACTAACTATACATACAGAGTTGCTCTTAGTTAAGTCTGTTAGTTAAATAATGGCACACAGCTGATGCATTAATTCCCTGTCATTTGAAAATCTCTCTTTTGAAAAACTCCATTCATTCATTCATTTATTAGCACAGTCTGAACAGGTCAGCTTCTCTTTGCATTGTGTGAACATTTCATGGCAAATGGACCAATGAAAATGACACTTGGAATACAGTCCTATTACACTAACTTATTTATCTTTGTTTTTTCTTCTTCAAATGTACCGTTATTGATATGGAAATATATATAGTTTTGACAGTGACAATAAGGAAGGACAGGGAAATAAGTGGGCTTTTATAGACATCCTAAATGAAGAGAGTTTGTGTGACTGGCAGAATTAGAAAGATCCTTCACTAAATGGAGGGTTGGCTGCATATTACATTAATAGAGTAATAGAGTACATTTTTTAGAAGTTTAGAGGTTGAGACTGTCCTGCATCATTTAATAAGCAGTTTGTGCTGAAATGTATAAAACAAACCATTACATTCAGACTTAAATTCTCAGAGATCTATGAAACATGAAACTTTAGCCTCTTTTCAGAGTTTGGGATTATTTGCAAGGCTATAAAGATACATTCACTAAAAAATGCAATGTTTAGTTGTTGTATTATCACTACAAAAACTCAAAATTAGTAACAAAACAGCTGACCCCCTTGCAATGACTGAGATATCACCAACAATAAGCTGAATAATTAGCCACAATGGCTTTGAAAAATATTCAGACCCATTCACCCTCCTGTTAGGCTGTGGGACAAATTGACTAATTTGTAATGTAAAAGTGTATTGAACATGTAAATAGGAAATTACTAATTTAACATGTTTGCACATGGGCCCAACAAGAAAGATTTTTTAAATAACAAAAGAGAAAGATGTTAAAACTGAAACAGGGAAGGATTAGAAAATGTTAAACAGAACGAGGTTTAGACCAGAGAAGACATCAAAGTGTCAGGATGGATAACTGAAAGCAACCTGTCTTGAAAATAGAAACGGGAAAAAAAAGAAAAACAAATGGGAGTTTTGTAACAGAAAACTGTAAGAAACTGGCTGAATGAAATGGGATCTACATACAAAAAGCCAAAAGAAAATCAGCACTAACAATTAAATAGAAGAAAACAAGGTTACAGTGGGATAAAGAGAAGCAATCACTGATTGTGGATGATTGGATAAAAGTGTTATTCAGTGATGAATCACAAATCTGCACTGGCCAAGGAGATGGAATTT
The DNA here is from genome assembly GCA_037974385.1 of Arnoldichthys spilopterus. Lineage (NCBI taxonomy): Eukaryota > Metazoa > Chordata > Actinopteri > Characiformes > Lepidarchidae > Arnoldichthys > Arnoldichthys spilopterus. Next base: position 13,210,848 of record JBBPDA010000013.1, on the reverse strand, counting down.
TTGTCTGATGCCATTCTATTGAAAAAACTAACCATGATGGCTTGAAGATATACGATCAAATTTCCACACCTATTTATGATCTGGGGTTGCATTTTAGGTAAAAGACCAGAGGAGACAGCAATCATTAACTCAACAGTTATTGCTCAGGTGTGCACTAAAATTTTGAACTTTTTCTCATTTCATTGATAGAAAATAGGTTTGGTGTTAATGGCGTTCTTCATGATGATTATACAGTTCACCACAGAGCAAAGGGCTATATAGCTTTCTTCAGAAAAACATATCATCTCAATGACATGACTAGCAGTCCACATCTCAATTTGGATATTTTTATTGCATTGTGGGTGTGTCAGGATACAATGTGTTTATCTGGACTTACTAGCTGTTCAAGAGACCACTCTTTAATTATTTATTTGTAGTTGCATTAAAAAATTTAAATGCAGGTTTAAAATAATATTTATGCTTATAATTTAGTGTGATTTAAATTGAAATGGTCAAGGTCATTTCTAATATACATTCATTCCTGCTATTCAGCCCTGCAACACATTCCAATTTAAGCCTAGTAATGAGGTAAAACAATAAAATAATAATAATCTTGTTATTTGAAACAGATATTTGTAATCAAAGGCTGAGTTCTTAAGAAGAGAACTTGAGCCAAGGACTGTCACTTTGCCAAAAATGCCTGATCAAATGACTTAAATGTATAAAAAGGAGTGATTTGGATCTGTCACCCTCTATGGTGCATAAGAATTACATGATTAAAAAAAACCTGGAAAATTTCTGAGCTTAAAGGGTAAGAGTGCAAGCCTAAGCTGAATAGACATGCACTTTGTCCTTCAAAAAGCCACTGCATCAAGAACGGTCATCATTAAGCAGTATAATCACGTAAGATAAGGGTTACTTTGCTAACCTTAGTCAACCTTAGTCACGTTAATACATAGTTACATCCACAAATGCCAGTTAAAACTTTCGAGTCCAAAGGGACTTATGTTAACCATGTCCTGCAGTCCTTTATGTCTCTGGACTCGGAGGCATTTATTTCTTTTAAAAGAAATTAGTGCTGTGTGCTACAGACCAAAGACGATAAGGACCTTCCAAACTATTACCATCAATAAGTCCAAAAGTCAGGGTTTCTCATGGAATGGGGTTGTGTCAGCGCTATTGGGAAAAGTAACTTTCACTTTCTTTGTAGAGTCAGATATTCTACAGTAGAAGGAGACAGCAGTAGCATTAAGCTTGAATGCTGTGAGTATAACCCCCCACCCCCGCAACATAACACATCTAATGTGGGAAAGAGATGTTGCACAATTGACCGCATGGATTCAAAAAGAAATTCAAGCTTTTTTATATTTTATATCTTTAGTGGTCTGGATACATTTGTGACAATTCAAAAAGATGTGGTGTAAACATGGTAAAGACTTGGAGGAAGCATGCTAACCTAATGTTGCGGGTACTCCATCATAGAGAGAGTCCTAGGTAGTGGGTGGAATTGGGCATGACTATTTTGGTAAAATACATAGTCAGATTGGAAATATCAGACAAATGTGAGGAGTTGTAAGGTGGTTCACAAAATAACCATGATTAATTTAAAACGGACTGTTGGGTCTTCATGATATGGGCCTCTTTTAATGTGTATAAAAAAGGCCGGTCATGATCAAGAAAAACTCTACAGGAAGGCAGATCTGCAAGGGCAGGCTGTGTGACTTGTATTTGCTGGCATTTGGTACATTTTTCTAGGGACTGATGCATTTGATAAACCTTTATATAAATAATATGTTACATAGTCACAGAAACAAATAAGGCTGCAAACTAAATGACCAGTAGACAAACAAATGCAGCATCTTAACATTTATATAGGTCAGGGTGACATATTTATCATCATAGCTTTAAGCTGGAATAATAGAACTCAGAATTCTCTCAGAAGTGAAAGCCATACATTTCTTATTCTGAACATACTGTGCCAGGCGAAGCTCAAAGTTAAATTCAAACCAAAGTTCCACCTCAGATGACGTGAGCAGAGAGCTGTCAACTAGGATCAATGTCAGCGACTGCCTCTGTGGGGAGAGGAAAGAATCACAGTGTATTCTTCCTCTCTCGCTCTTTCTCTCTCTCTCTCTCTCTCAGGTGACAGCTCACCAGATGTGCGTGGGCAGTGTTAAGTCTTTGGCTGACCGGAGCCTATGGCAGTGCACTGTAATGAAACACACAATGATACCACACAGACCAAAGAAGAGGGACAAAACAAGCCAGGGTTCGCATCTGGCACCTCAATGTTCCTGTAGGATGCACCTGAGATACAGCATCACTGTCAAAGCAGAACACGTTGGAAGAGTAGTGTTTTGAAGATGTTATTTGGTTCCACAGGTAAAAAAATAAAGTTGGCATGGATAAACTGTTATTTAACTGGTTATTATTCTAGAAAATGAAGGCTGAAACTTTCTCATCTGTTGGGTATGAAAGAATATGTGTCATAAAGAATGTGCCTGCATGTGTCAGATTATTTTACATTTGCTTACAGCAGTCTACTGAGTGGAAAGGAGGAGAAAGGATTAAGATTGATGAGGGATGTTGTATGTCAGATTATCTGTGTTCCACCACAAAGACAGAGAAATAGGCGATGGGGGGTGGGGGGGGTGGGGTGGGGTGTTAAGAATGAAGAGAGAAAGAAATGGAGAGAAAGAGAGAGATTTTGCATGCTTAACAAAGACCCTTTTCTAACAGCCATAAACAGTTAATGTGGGAGTGGTCTGGACAGGGATGTTTACCAAGTCCTGAAATTGTGCCAGTGACCTCACATTGACCATGCTGATTTACCCTCTTCACACACACACACATACACACACACTGAGCCAATCATGATCTCAGCTTCTCCACCCTACACACCCTCATCTGTGCTTTAGTCCCTGTTCCCACTATAAATCATGCTGCTATTCTTACATTGCATCAACAAGTCCATAATTGCATTTTTGGATGACATCGTATCATGCAGCTTGTCACATACACAACACACACTGTACTGGAAACACTGGAAAAAGTGGGATTCCTTCTGATAAACATTAGGACAGAACGTTTCTCATTGTTGCTCCATGCACTGATGCAACACAGACCCTAGGACAGTGCATGGCTTTCGGCGTAGGCAGAGGCTGGGTAATTTATCTCCACCGTACCGCCTCCTCGCTGGCCCAGATTCAGCCACAGCCGGCCATTTCTCCTCTTGACACTGCTCGAGCTGGGGGGAACCATGTCTGGAGTTTTTCAAAGCAGGTGGCTAAACACATCAAATCCTGCCGTTCATCCGGCTCAGGTGGCATGGTCCTCCAGCTAAGGTCACCACATTTGTTGTTTTGATGCAGTGACACATTTACTGTTGCATGAATGTCACTTTTTTTCAAAATCTAATTTTCATAAGTCTAGTCTTACTTTTTTGTTCCAGTATGGATATATGCAATGAAAGGACACTTCCTAAAATCTAGATTACACATGAAATTAACTGAGATGCCCACACAGTCCAGGTTTCTTAAAAAACATAAATAGGATAAATAAAAAATCTGAATAATCTGGGGTCCCTGAAAACCAGCTTGGGAACAACTGCTTTAACAAAATCTGCTAATGAGGAACTTCCTGAAGTTTAAAAAAATTTAATCTACATATTACAGAGATCTTACATCAATTATCATCTTAACCCTGTACAAGCAACAACCTTAAGGTTGAAGAGTATAAAGCCTGGACTTACTGTGAAATCACCATTGAGGCAAACTGCATTCTGTTGCATAGAAAATGATTACCTTCACAATGAAACACTATTGAACAGCAAGAGCAAATAACAATATGAGGAACTTAAGCTAAAAAGCTGCTTCATGATGGAAACAATTCCTTCATGCACAAACTGAAAGCACATACATCACTGTGACTCTGAAGAAGACCTGGATGAGTCAATTAGTTAAATGAGTTCCTCATGAAAATCAGGGCCCATTAATGAAACGTGACCCAGTATGTTCACCTCATTAAGCAGTGTTTCACACTGCATGGTCACACGCTGCTGCACCGTAGTTACAGCTGTAATGCTGCACCCATATTAAATACTCATTCAGCATCAAAGGAATGCATAATGTTGTTTGAAACCACCTTCTGCCACAGGGCTGAGTGTCTTCATTAGCATCCACAGGTTCCCACAGGATGTTTCAGAAAGTTGAGTCAAGTTGTATCCACATGAGCCTGAGTACTTTCGAACAGAAGGCTGTCCTTTTCACTTATTATCCATCAACAAGGTACAGAGAACACCATTAAACCACAGCTCCTTTACATTTTACAACATAATTAATAAAAAATACCTGGAAGGAAGCTGGAAACTGGAAGGAACGTATAAAAAATTCAGAGTCAGTCATGACTAACTAAGTACTAACAACACTGATTTCATAGACCATGCACAAAGAAGATCAGGACAATCTACAGGGGTTGACATAAGTAGGTCACAATGCAAGAAAAACTCTGGAGAATGTTTTTCAGTGAGAAGGAAACAATACAACAACACTAAAATGAAAGTTAATAACCTGCAGTTAAGAATTCTGAAGGAGAAAAAAATCTTACATTTAAGTGGGCAGTGGTAGCCTAGTGGTTAGGACCTTACCCTTGGCACAGATACCCCTGAGGTACCCTTGATCAAGGGGCTGTCCCACTACACTGCTCCCGGAGCACTTTTCATAGCTGCCCACTGCTCCACGTGTGATAGGTTAAATGGACAGGTCATAATTCAGAGTGGTACACTAAGTTCAAAATTATGAAAGAGTCACTTTCAGTTTATTCACACTTAAATATAATTGCCAAACACTAAATGATGTAAACAATCAATAAGCAAGGAATTATCTTAATGATTCTTCATTGAACCGGTGCTGCTACTCTCACAGGAACAGTGCTAGGCTTTTCTGAGTAATGTAAATTAAATGTATACATCCCTCGTCGTCCACAGTGAGCCCATGAAGCAGTGACCTCAGGGCCTACAGAGTAGGCAGGCACATCCTGTCCCATGACATTTGAGCAGAGGGACAATAACCTACAAACAGACCTGCCCCCCACACTGCACTCCAAATTATTTATGCCTTTAACATTTACCGAGCCTATGGCATCCCAAACACACACACCCTCACAAAGAAACCTTATCATGTTCCAATAGGGCCAACTCATTTCAAAAAGCAAAGGATGCACTTCATTATTTGGTCCTTGTGGGTTCAGGTGTTTATTGTTCTCTCTCTGTCATAAACCAGGAATATGTTTGCTGGAAGAAAATCAATCTGATTTGTTGATGAACAAATAAGAGCAGATAAATAAAAGGCCAAGACAAAAACGGTAATGATTATTTACAGAGAGCTACAAGCTAAAACTAAAATAGTTCTGAACTCAACAATAGAATCAAAATCTAAATAAATCAAAAATACTTATGAAATTTAAGTTGGACAGAACAACATGGGTCATCACAGCAAATGTGGTCAGTTCCTAAACTTTTTCAAAGGGCGTGTAGAGGGTCGCAGTTCATCTGCTCCGTGAGCAAAGAGGCAGTCTTCTGCTAACAGTGGGCAACCATGGGGGTGGTGGGTGTGGAACCAACACAGTCTGGTTTTCAGCACTCCCGAGATCTGGGATTTGTGCTTTGAGTTCACACGTGTACTCTGCTCTGGGCCTTTGGTGCGCCAGTCTCGAATGTGAACTCTTCCACCCACCACTGTGGAGAAGAAGAGAAAAACACAGTGCAGTCTCAGTTATAAGCAAGGGTGCAAGATTACACTTGGCCAGGGAAATCGTGATGATCATAAACAGCTGATTAATATTATATCACAGTAACATTCAACAAATAGATACATTTTTTATTTTTGCCATTCTGTGTAGCAATTATATGTGAATATACTATAAAATATAACCATAATAATATAAAGATATAAACCAGCCAAGCACATGCATGCAGTGTGTGAATACACTAAATGTGTGTGCCTGTGCATGTGTTACATAGCAGCCCATGTTTTGGTTTATGATTGGTATACACCTAGTTATAACTTCATGAGTAGAGCAGAACTATACCACAATTCTGGAACAAGACTATAAAAGCGTGTTTTAGAAGTAGGAATATTTGTTAAGTATAACCTTTTGTTGGGCATTCAGTTTCCCAATAAATCTAATTTATGTGGCATTTTCATCATGTTACAGCTGAACAGCTGAATTCTACTTTTATTGTCTTCCAGACATGCCTTCACAGTTATATGGATTTATGTTAGCCTTTGCAAATGTCATATTTCAGAACACAGATGTTGGCATAGTTTTTGTGTTGATTTGGGGTGAACAAAACATTTTTGTTGTCAAAATCTCTTTGTGGTAATGATCTCGCTAGTATGTCCTAATTTTTTTAGATTTGGACATTACTGACCTTATGGCCCAATAATGAAACACTTGTTCTAAAAATAAAAATATTTTCCAGTATTGCTCAGTAATAAAGACTGGGTGCCACATTTATCTTTGCCAAAATACCTCAGTTTTATGCAGGTAGAACAAAAGAAACGGCTGTCAAACATCAATCATGGCTGGATAACAAAGGACATTCGGGAATGGTGCCACATACCTTTGAACACCTGGTGGCTGTTTTTCAGCAGAGTCTGCAGACCTCCACACTCTTTTTTCAGTGTCTGCAAGGTAGACTGGTCTAGGAGCTCAGCTACTTCACGAATAGAGAGTGAACCTGGGAGGTGGGGAAAGACAGGGAGATGGAGAGAGGGAGAGAAAGGGAGGAGAAAAGACATTTTACATTTTATTCATTTGGCTGATGCTTTTATTCCAGAGGAAACAATTAAGCATTAGCGCTGCACAGGGCAACGAGAGAGACTGAATAATGAACCAAATTAGTAAAATAGAAAAAGAAATAGGAAAATAATATGCAACAGCTTTTTAATGAGGAAGGACAGAAAAAGTAGCATGAGCACAACAGAAATGAGAAACAAATGCACTTCGAAACATCAGATTCAATATGTCCCTCCTCCTTTAAAAATCTTCTGCTATTTCCATCAGAAGATTTCCGTCACTACAACCATAGAGAAACATGCTTCACCCCCAATTACAAACTGTCTGGCACACAACGCACACACATTCCACTGAGCCTCCAGAGGAAAATGAGCTCCATCTAGCAGGAACCTCAGTCAAGGCCTGCTAAAGCGACTTTATTCAAATCCACTCAGAGGCTGTTCGGTTTACCAGAATGCATTAACCTGCCAAATTTCCCACTGGCCACTTCTGCAGCTGCAACCTTCGCTATCCAGCCCCCAACCTCCCACCAAGACCCTCAAAGCTATGCCATCTCGGGCGAGGGGAACATTTTTGAGCGTCCGAGGTAATGCATGCTGATTGCCAGTGAGCTCTCGTCATGGCCTGAAATGAGAAGTCGGAGAAATTACTGACTGACTCCGACGTGAACTTTTTAGGGTTGCCTTGATATAAGTTTTAGCATAGAGTGAATAATGAATCTTATTGTATTTGCACAATGCAGATTCAAGCCTTAGGTGTATTTGACACTTAAAAGTGAAGTGTTTACAATTTTGAAAAAAGCCCTGCCTACAAACAGAAACCTCTCTAATATAGCCTACTGCCACTCTTTTTTTTAAACAAGTAATCAGCTGGAGTATCCAAACTTAGCAACAGCAGTGCTGTTTCCTAATGGCTCTGTATGCATGAATAACAAGGCTGGTTTCAAATCTTTGGGCTGATGACTTGTTGCCATAGTAACCAGGAGCTGATTCATGTGCTATGGGACTTCTTGTGCTGCCGAAAGCCCTTACGTCCTAACAGCAGTTGCCCAGCCCAATTGCCAAGGGCTTGAACCTTAGGGTTAACACCCTATGACTCACTGAATATCAGAGGGAAGTGCTGGAACTCCTTACTGTTCATGGTCTACTCACCCTCAAGCAACAAACAACTCTTCTTAAGATGGCCAGGGAGGTCACAACAACCACTGGGTCTCCATTCTACTCTTGGACATTCTGGATGAAGTTTTTACATTTATTTATTGGGCACAAACCTTGTATCGACATGCCACTGGTTATCCTTTATGTCTGTCTATGGGTCTCACAAATATTTAACCAATGAAGTGCTTGTGACCAAATCTCATAATTGGATGCTTAAACTTTCAGCAAATCCATATAATTCCACCTTGCCTCTGTTTGGAAGAAGTACTGTGCACGTAAAAGCAGAAGGGGAAGTGAAGAGGAAATTTATTCAAAGGGAAATAGTTTAATTGCTAAATGTTTTCAGCCTTTTCAAATCCATTAAAACACTGCAGTGTGTCTGTATCAAATTTAGCTTTGATGTTAACACTGACCATAGAAAGAAGTGTTTGCTTTTTCACTTGATTATTCACTATGTAATAGTCACTTATTCTACCAACACACTTACAGGACATGAAAAGTTTGCATTAATGTTATGGAAAATAACTTTTTAAACAAAATTAACAGGTTTTAACATAAATTAGGTTTTAACATAAAATAATAATAACGTAAAATAAGTGTGGATTTTTTTGGATGTTGCTGAACGATGTATAAACTGAGATACGTATAACTAACATTTTAATGTGTGAATATTTCATTTCAAAGTAGAGCTTTTAAACTGAACAGTTGATGCATTTAAATTAATATCAAATTAATATAAATGCAACAACATTTGCATTTATATTAATTTCTTTAATAAACTAATTTATCTAATTAGCAAAATAGTTACTTATTGTATAAACAAGTTAAAGATTTATATTTAAAGGCTGAGAATCTTATTTCTGAGTCAAACCTTGTGACGCAAGTCAATAACCATGAAATGAGAACTGGCTCCGTGCTGCCGTAGTAATCAATGACGAAAACAAAAAATCTCTCTAGATTCAATGCCCAAAACTTCATAAATTCATTGAGCTGAACTTTAGTAAGATGTTAATAATAATGACGTGTAAATATGTAACCATATATAAAGACAATGCCAACTTTGATTACTCTGTGTTCAGTTGTTTTAAAACACAGGTTTTTTTTTTTCATTTCCTGCAAAGTAACAGTTTGGCACTTATGAGGTTTGCACCCGATGGCAACGATATGTTCCCTGGCCAAAATGAAAACTCACATAATGCAGTCTTCTCCAGTTTCTTAGGTTTAGACTTTAATGGGCCATCAGTCATACCATGGCACTAGGGGTGGGAGGTGTACCAATGTAAAACAATCCCAGGACATATGTCAGTGAGAACCCAAAAACAGTGAACTAATAAATCTTCACCACCAGAAAAAAATAAAAATAAACTCGAACAGCAAACCTCTTAACTTAACAAATGTGTAAGATGTAATTTACAACTGTACACAACAATTTACAGCAAACAGTCTTTATTAGCAATGTTATTTTAGAAACTAGCTAAAAATGTTAAAACAGAGTAACTCTTATTTTGGGCATTTGATATTTTATTTTTAATATTTTGGTCACTTTCAGAACAAAATCTCCAATTTAGTTGTTATTATTTACTGACAATGTGAAAGTGTTTAAAAACATTAAACATAAACAGCCCAAAATAACTTAATACGTATTAAGAATGTTTTTTCTTCTCATGAAAAGTTACTGTTTTGGAAACACAAAGTTTCGTTCCAACAGTTACGGTAATGAAATTCTGATTCTATTTGAAACAGTGGAAAATCCTGCATACTCCTATGTGGCAGCCCCAAAATTATTGGAACTGACTCATTCAATCCATTCATGAACAACACAAACAAATTGTTTTACTGTTTTCCCGGGCTTTGTTCTCTCTGTTGTCTACACTGTTCATGTGGTGTCAACTCATATTTTGCTTCCTTGTTAAATGTGTTACTACATATGCTATTGACTATCTAGTCTTATTCTGTTTAATGTGTTATATGGTACTTAAGTACCCAGGCACATGGGAAAGGCCCTACTTAAATAAAAATGATGATGACCGTGATGTAATGCTAAGTGCTCATCGTAACATTTCAGCACACTGTATATTCCCATAACATCAAAGCTATCAGGAAGTAAAGAGAAAGGCACTAGGTCTGATCGGATTGGTTTATACACTGCATAATTTAGGTGGGGAGACAATGGCCTAGAATCCATGACGCCAGACACCAGCTTATCTGCAGTCCTAATACAATATCAATAGCCCATTTAGAGCTGCCCTTTAGAGCACAAGCTACAAATGGGGATTTATGGCAGTGAGGAGCAAAAAACAGAAAAGAGTCTCACTGTTTGTGTTCGTATTCACATGCCTGCCTAATGCCTTGCTCCTTCTACCAGGTTACACTGACAAAAGTAGTTGTACAAGTTCCTAGCCTGGTTAATTTGTGAATTTATTACTCACCTTTACTAACATAATAAAAAATAAACTAGTCAGTGCTGATTTTAAGTTGATATTTGTCACATTTGACAATAATCAGTAGTGCTTGGTGATATATTATCTGTATCATGAAAAAACAAAGTAATATTTGTAATATTAATATTTAAATAGCACAGTAATATTTTCAGATGTAACAATATTTTTAGTGATGTATTTGATAGGTAAAGAACACTGTGGTCAGCGTTGCCAGGCAGTTTGTTTATAATTTGTAATTTCTATTTTGTGAATTTCACGCATGGCATTCAAGACCTGACTGTTAACTATAATATACTAATTATTCACACAGTTCAAAACCCATAAAAACTTACTTTCTATCTGTTTCAGTTTTTCCTTTCTGTACTTGGGCAATGTCTGGTCAAGATTTGATTCAACATTTTCTGTTGAGATTGGTTCAGTACAGATACCTGGTATAAGATCAGTGGTGTCTCTAATACATGATATATACATACAGGACCAAGTATGTGGTTTTGGGCACAGCCATTGTTACAGCATTGTCCCACCACTCAGTATTCATGGGATTGGCTCATGCTACTCTTAATGCAATTGATGGATTCCACAAATACCACTTAATAATAATAAAAAATAAGATTGTAGGGCAGAAGACCTAGCCATATAAAATGTACAATATTAAGTACATAATACAATTATAAATAATAAATGATGATAAATGATGACATATTAGTGCTACATGCATTGAGATTAGTTGTTCCATAGGGGCATAAAATGTGGCTATTTAAATAGTCTGACTAGTAACAAGCTAAATGGCTAAACTGTAACACTGCTTCAAACGCTTACCATTTATCTTCCTTGAAATCATGAGGTTATATGGTTGCACTTGAGGAAAATCGCATGGCCAGCAGATGTGTCTTAAAATAGAAAATGATTCTGGGTGTAATTTTAATTTGAAAGGCAATAAAAGACAGTAATATTAAACCTCACAGCTTCCCTAAAAATTAGAGGAGGAAATATATATAAATAGCACAGAGAGAGAGTGAGAGAGAGAGAGAGAGAGAGTAGTTAGTACACATATCAGGAGAACTTCAATCAAGTGGGAAATTCAAACAAAGGTGTTCCGCTGGCTCGGGGATTCGAACCGGCAACCCCTTGGTCCCAAACTGGCTTCTTTAACCATTAGGCCATGCCTAATAATTACCAAGGCCAAGGAAGCAGAAATATCAGTTCAGGAAAGATCAAGGAAAGCGGACATGTCCGGAAAATAGGTTGTGTGAATATAGAGCCTTAATGGCTCAGCAATGCTTTTTTGAAGAACTATGTGTAATTATAATAAACAAGAACAGCAAGAGCAACAGCGAAGCTCTTTCAACACTGTCCTTTCTTTTTGTGAAGGTTTAATGGGTCCATTGTAATTAAAGCTATTTTTCAATATAATTTAATGTGATGTTTAGAATTTTTTTGTAATGTTTGTGTTTCCCTTCCTTTCCATATCCTTGTTACAGATTAACAAGCCTTTCTGATGGTATGAATCTATATCTCATCACTGTGCAGCTTATACAGCTCTTCCTTACTTATCTAATAAACTCAGTTTTGCATGGTCCTAAATCAACGTGTTCCAGCTTCTTTTAGACCTAGCCATTTACAAGAAATTCTTAACCTACCTCTACATGAATACTCATGCATAACACATGATGAGGGTGCATAATTCATATGCACAACTACATCCAGGATCTTCACAAAGGACATCTCTATTTTAAGCAGTCTTTTACACACAGACAAACCCAGACGTTCACATAGATATACACACACTCAGCCCCTTGCAAGGCACCCCTGTGCGTGGTCTCACACTTGTAGAATTGAAAAGCAAATCTGTGCATAGAAAATATTAATGAATAGCGAAGTAGCCTTAAATGTGATTGTACACATTACTGGCTGAATTTAATCACTGAATGAGCATCAGCATTGCATTCATGTGCAATGCAGGTTAAGCAGGTTTATTATTCAAACTGTTTTAATTATTTATAATGGTTGCATCCATTGTTGCATTTTCCCCCGAGATCCTCTTTTAATGTTATTTATCTAGTAAAAACAGTGACAAACTATTTTTTCATGACCATTATTTTTACATACAAATTATGCAAATAACCTATATTCTGACTGGCTGTCATGTATTGCAGTCCCCTTCAAAAGACTTCTTTTATTTAAATGGGCCGAGCTAAATTGCTGTAAACTTAACATGTGCATCTGGTTTTTGTGATATAAAGACTACAAAGAAATTGTTGTTTTACTTCTTAATTTCCATATATGGAATGTATGAACTGAGGAGTCAGTAGTACTTATGCGTATATATAATGCATACAGCAATGTGAAAAAGCAGTTTGCTACATTTCATTTTAATTGCTTGTTCAACAAACTCAACAAACAAAACAACAGATGAACAAAATCAGCAAACATTTCACCCTCCTTGCCAGAGTGCCTACAGAAAAAAAGTAATAATTTAGACGTTCAGTCATTTTCATCATTTCTATGAACAAAAACAGATCAGTCACAAAAAGTAAGTACACCCTTACCTTAGCACACCTTGAAAATTAGTATAAGGTTTTCCAGATTAGGTGCCATTGATAAGAACCTACTGCAGTTGGAACCACTTATACAAACCTGATATCTTTGCACTGTTCCGTTGATACTGTTTGATCAAATATAAAACCTTTATCTGTAGGCACCGTTTTAAAGAGGGTGAAATGTTTGCTTGTTCATGGGGTGTATTTTTTTTTTACATGCCTGTTTACTGTCATTCTTATTTTATAAAGTTTAATTGGGTTTTCTATTATATAGGCCTTAAAATCACTGCCTTAACTCCACATGGACATTCTAAAAGGGTAATAAAAAGTTGCCTCTTTGGTCCTCCAGTAAATTTTCTTCACTGGCCCCTTGTTCTGTAAACATCACCCTAAAACCACCACACACAAGCTATGACTCACACCTCTCAGTAAAAAAGAATGTCACGCTCTTCTCACCTCCAGCATTCCACTTATTTGTATCCTTCAACGAGGTGGTGTTCTCCTCCTCTCCCGCCTCTGCACTGAGCCCCAGCAAGGCCTTGGCTACCTTCAGGACCACACCATCTATCAAATCTCTAGGGAGAGCTGCGCAGTTTCTTATGGTCTCAGTTTTCTCCCTTGGCTGGAAGGCGTTTCCCCAATCACACTCTAGTTCAGTGATCTCCGGTCCATCTCCATGGTGATCATGTTTGCTGTGGTCTTTCTCAGCAAAATTAGTTGATCTTGTGTACAAGACTTGCCGTCCCCTGATGTAGTCTGTTCTCCTCACTTCTGCCAGCTCTTCTTCAGGCTCCTTATAACTCCTACTCTTCCCAATCAGGCATACCTACAAAAAGATGACGCAATGATCTGAGATTCTGGACTCTGCTTCAGAGAAGCACTTCACTTTTAACATTAATGTACATGTTTTAAGAACCTTTAGAGTGGGGTTTGAATGGGAGCAAACTACATGTTTTAGCATACATTCAGTGCTAAAATTAAATTTCACTAAGCCACTTAAATATAAGGGGAAAATGAAATGTTTTAATTTATCACAAATAAATTTGTTCATCTATGTTCCAAGTCTGCACTGTAATGTGTTTAAAGTGTTGTGGATTGCATATATGGCTTCTTTGTAAATACCACTAAAAACTGGTTATTATATCCATTAGCAGTTAAAAACTGATGCTCAGTTGAAATGATTTTATTTCAATAATAACCAACTTTCCAGCCCAAGAAATGTACTCAAGTAATATTACTGCCATCCCACGGCTATTAAACGAATAAAACTTATCAAAGAATGTTACAAGATCTATTGATAATTTCCTAACTAGTTACTATTTGGATAATCTTACAGTGAGGAATGATTACAACATTAAAGCTAGAGCTGTGACAAAATAAGGACAAGATGGTTTAGCTTACTCGTTTGGTGGAGGGGATCCTCAGGCAGTCTTCATCAGTTTGGAAACCACATACTTCGCTGACCTCAGAGATGAAGTCTAGGTACTCTCTGTACTGAGACTTCTTGCATTGTCGCCGCTGGTATTTACCATAGAAGTCAAAAAAACAGCAGGGGAGCAAAAAGTAGTTGCAAGAGTAGGACGATCTGTGGAATCAAGTAATTGGAAAGGTTTGGTTCTTAAGATGCCAATAATATACTAGTGTCTAGGATTTTTTCCCTGGCTCCTAGGTCTAAATACTTGCAGCTGTTTCATCAAATACTGGAACATACTTTGCAAACTTGGGGCTTTTTTTCCCTCAAAATAGTGATGCATGGTGTCATGCCACAAGGACAGTTTATTTAATTTAGTCAATTGCTGAGGGACAATTATATCAAGGCTTGTACAATGTCACCATCACTAGAAGAAAAACAAATGTTATTTAAGTAATGACTGGACAACATATGGAGCCAAAGGAAGGAGACACATTAAAACTGTTTGGAGCAAGTCTGCTTCTTTTCACTGCCAAGTTTCAAACAATGGTCTGAGCCAAGACATGATACAGATGACAAGCTAAATATCTCCACCTAGTGTCTAATATATTTAAAATTGGAAAAGCGAATAAACAACATACCATAGCTTATACGGTAATATTATAAGAAGATATAAAATCTTTCCACGCTAACCTACCCTGATCCAGCCTTTAAGCTTCACACAACGCTTTATAATTCAACTTCACATCTCATAAATAATCTTTCAGACATTTCTCAGCTTTAGTTCCTAGTAACAGTGGATTAAAAGGTAATGACTTTAACAGTTACACTGAGGTCATATTTATTAGATTTCTATGGTGATGATATTGTTTGAACTAACTTCAACTCTGCAGACCAGACAGCCTAACAATAACAGGCACAGACCTCAAATACTTGAGGACCAGCAAAAGAGCAATAACAAGTCCTCAAACCCTGTAACAGTCATTTACTGGAGATCAGGTGGTCCTTCAGTGCTTGTACTTGTTTGGTTGTGATGATGACTTGCCTGGCCGCTATAACAGGGATCCATGGTGTGAGCTCATCCGAATGATTTCCAATCAGCCAGTCCGTCTCAGGGAAAAGGAAGCTTGCGCTGGGTGTGATTGCCTTTTCCTGAAATAGACAAGAGCACTCACTCGCATTTCATTATCAGCGGCCAAAGGTGTAATAACATCAAGAGTCACCCCTCTCCAGCTGAAAATGGAAAAGGAACATGCTGATCTGACTGAACAGCCTACATAAGAGTTTCTTAAGGTGGAACAATCCATTTTTTTAGTAACAATGGTGCATCAAAGTTTTGCATTGTGGTCATAATGAGCATATGCTGTACTGCTCTAATATAACCTTTGTAATAGGAAGAGATTAGAACTATCATGATTAATTGTTAAAAAATAATCAAAAATTAACTTTAATGAGTAAGTGAGGATTAGTTGGCAGTCTGCATGATAACATTTTTTGCTTTAAAATACTATGAATGCTTTGTTCTTGTTCAGTAAAATGCATTTTTAATCTAATTACTTTAATTAGTCATTAAATGAACAATATCTTGTGCTTGTCTAGTATTTTAAAAATATTTTCCTTTGATCCAACAATTGTGTAAGTTTATGTACCAAAATTCATATTTATTCTAAACTCTTTATCTTTTTATTGAACAGGCTGTTTTTCATTCTGCCTTTAAGATTGATATGTAAATGTCCCATGTTCCAATTGTCCCTATATTGTGCACCAATCAAACTGTATTACCTAATTAATTCTAAACAATATGCTAACTCTAAACGTATGTTTTTACAGCTTTTTTTCTTATATTGACTTCTTGGATTGGAGAAGTCCATTGCACTTTAGAGTGTACAAAACTACTAATAATCACATTATAAATGTACTAAAGCATTTGAGAACCTAGACAATGGCCAATTTTGTCCCCCACCCATAAAATCCCAGGCTGTATCTGTGCAGATGGACACATCATGTGTCTTGCTGATGTTTCATCACTACAGGGAATGCAACAGTACATGACTGCCCATCCTAAAAGCACAGCAATTCCCATCAGACATGGAACTGAATAACCCCTACGCCTCCTTTCAAGGCAAAACACTATAAATAATACAGCTCTTGGGATGTTCTAAGACTTGTTTTGTAGTGAGCAGAGTATACTGAAAAAAATGTGTTAAAGCTCTGAAAAAATATTCAAGGTATGACTGAAGAAAAATTACAATTTTATTGAAAAATTCTTATTTAATTTTAACCTTCTACCTTAGTGACTTAGACATTAGACTTATCCAATGCAAATGCACAGCTTCGTATGTTAAAGCAGACAAAACGTAATTCCACTATTAATAGGGCTGCAGTACATCATCTGTTAACTGTTATCAGAATATCTGTCTCTGCAATACTGATATCACAGAAGGCTGCAATATGCAAATGAATCTCTAACCAATCACAGAACTTATATAGAGATATATGTAAACGAGTGACATCAAAAAGGCTATGATTTGAAAACGGTTTTACAGATTAGTTTCCATATATGGACTGTATGGATTAGGGAGTAAATATACACTTCAAAGCTTTAACAACACTAACACCTCAAGCTGACATGAACGCTTTAATACATAAAAAGGCATCACAATCGCAATATGTAGTGGTATAATCTCAATACTGATATTCTGTCAATATCGTGCAGCCCTAACTATTAATTACAATAGCATCTTTAACAATGTCTGATGTTTCCATATGAATTATTAGTGCCTGAGCTGAGCAATTTCGCCAGATTATGGCAATATATTACTGGTTATTTTGATTTTTTCTGCCCATTGCTGCACAGTGACATGACATAAACCAAAAGACATTTCAGAGGTGGGCAAAAGTCACTAAACTTCAACTAAAGATTATAAGAAAACAAGAATTTCATGTTTTATGTGAGAAAATTAATTATGCTTAAAATCTGCAGGAAATTGAACAACACAGTAACAAAAGATCAATACTGATTTCAGACTGCCTTTGACAAATAAAGCAGAGAGAACAGTTCAGGGGTCCCCAGTGGTAGCCATCAATCCAGAAGAGATCAACATGTGTCTGTCTAGAGCACAGGTCACTAACCCTGGTCTTTGAAATCTAAAGGATCTAATCCCAGCTACAATTTGCTGCACCTGCTCTAGCTAATTAAATTCTTCAAAAGTTCTTGACTGGCTTGATCGGATGCACTAGCATTAGGTGAGTGTGAGTGTGTGTGTGTGTGTGTGTGTGTGTGTGTGTGGGGGGGGGGGGGGGGGGGAAGCATGTTAGAATGAAAACAGATCTTGAAAAGGAGGCTTCATGAACAGTGGCTAGAACTAAGAAACCTTCGAACACTATGTTCTCAAACCAACAACCTGATATGACAGAGATACACACCTAGTCTGTTAAACTAACACTGAGCAATAAGCATGGTGTCTGTCATGAACAAAGTGGACTTTCAAATGAACTGAATTACAATGCATGCTAAAAAAAATGAGTTACATTCACCTAAAAAAGAATGCGGATATTATGGGAATTCAGGGGTTTAATATATCGAAAGATACCTTTGTTGCTTCAATATTTAATGTAATTTTCCTACAAAACCATTCTTAGCATGCTTCATGTGAGCAATGAATTGTCCTCCAGATGTCAGTACAACTCAGACAGAGATTGTCTGATTAAACTCTGCTGAATAAAATCAAATAACTGCCCAAGGCTGAACGGCCTGCAGAAGAATGAGTATTAGGAAAATGGGTAAGTGTTTATCTGTATGCTTCTGCTTAAAGGTCTTAGCTGGAAATCTATTTTCCTTCCTTAGCCTTGCAGATATTGTTTCAGAGGGTTAGTTATTGCCAGCTCTCATCATTCAAGGACTTTATCAACTGCATGACAGCATTACCATCCCTGTTTGTATGAAGGCTAACACGTGTCTCGATTTAAAACACGTGAAGTCAGACAATGCATCTTCTACCAGAATATCAGTCCTTGTCACTGAGCTATACCCCAGCAAAGCATGCACATCCTGGTTTATATGGCAACTTGTCCTCCTTACAAGTTCTACTCAGTTAACATGCAGCTACATTTCCCCCTTCTAAAATGCATCACAATTATCAAATTAAAACAACTACTAACAGAAAAAAATGACAGACTCAAATAAAAGCCATTTCTGCAATGAAATCTTTCTAGCTAATGTTTTGTGCAGCATTGTTTCTTTTGAAGGGGGTGTTTACAAAACAGCATTTCTCAGATCATCTGGGCACATATGCCAAAAACCTTGCCCAAAGTCATGTCTCCTCAATGTACCACCCCCTCAATCTATGGGACTGCAGTGGAGAGGGTAAGCAGTTTCAAATTCCTAGGTGTACACATCTCTGAGGATCCATCGTGGACTGTGCACATACAAACCCAGGCCAAAAGGCGATGCGGCATCTCTACCACCTGACACGGCTGTGTAAATTTGGAATGTCCTCAAATAATCCTTAAGACCTTTTACTCTGGTGTTGTGTAAAGTGTCCTGACACAGAACATGCACAAGATGGGCAGTGGTGGTCTAGTGGTTAGGACACTGCCTTTGGTCGCCGGTTCGAATCCCAGCCCGGGCACTACTGAGGTACCCTTGAGCAAGGTACCGTCACACTACACTGCTCCCCGGGCGCTGTTGGTAGCTGCC
>JBBPDA010000013.1:13179078-13191723 GCA_037974385.1 Arnoldichthys spilopterus | reverse complement strand
CACGTGTGATGGGTTAAATGCAGAGGTCACATTTCGTTGTGGTGCTTGAGCGTGTTCACAATGACAAAGAGTCACTTCACTTAAGATCAGCACTTCCATCCCTGCAGGACATTTATATCAGGAGATACAGGACCAGAGCATCTAGGACTCTACTCAGCCTAGTAACTGTCTGTTTAAACTGATCAAATCAGTCAAGCGTTACAGGAGTCGTATGGCAAAGTTTTTGATCTTATAACCCAAAACTGACAATCACATAACATAATGCACATAATGCCTGCCTGCTCTACCTGCCATTGTTTTTCTACCCAAAATTATGTTTACAATAATGCCCCTTTGCACTTTACAAAGTATAGTAAGTTATCTATATGCATAATGTTCAGCTTTACATTTAATATTCTGTTTCCTCTGTAAAATAGTTCTTTTCTATATATTTTACGTTAGATTTAGCTTTCTTTTAACTTTAGTCTTAGTTTAGTGTAAATGTTAGCTTTATTTAAATTTGCACATTCTCAGGGATGATCAGGGTACATTTCACTACATGTTGTACCTCTTAAACCTTGGTTCCCTAAGGACTGTTCATTACAACTGTTAATTCAGTATAATGTAACAAAGGCATCTTTCTCATAAAGAAGGCACAAAAAACCAAAGCATCTATACTAGTTAAATGTTCTTACCTCTAGGTGTGTATTGGACCCATACATGTCCCAGATTTTCCGCTTGCGGACATCAATACCCTTTCCAGGGTGCTGTAATACAAGAGCCTGTGACTGCCTTAGTTATCAAAATCAGACACTTTAATCAGCCCAGGACATCGGGTACATCATGGTTACAGTGCATAATTCCATTTCACTGTCTGACTGAGTGTGGCTGTGAAGGGGACATGGTTTAATTTCTAATCTGTTGTATGATTGAAAAGGTAGGTGAATAAGCCATGTGGCTTCATTATCTTCTTCACCTGGGTTCTAGTGTGTCATTGATTTTAATGGTGGATGAACATAAGTAGATTAGAAGACTTCAGTGACAAAGGTCACTTACAAACTGGTTTGAGGGTGCAATAATTTTACACTGGAGAAAATTAAACAAACTTACCCCTTCATTGTTTAATATGTGAACTAGCAGACCATTTCCACAGCCAAGGTCCACAAAAGACTGTTTGGACGTTACTCCTTTTTCAAAACGCTCTTCACCCCACAAGACCTGTGCAATGACAGACTGATTTAATGATCACTTATATATTTTGTTAAGGAATACAGCAGTGGTTTACAGTGTAAAATCTATCTGCTACAACTGCATCATACAGTTGAATACAGCAGGCAATAATTTAGTTAATTTAGATTAGAACATGAAAAAACGTTCACTCAAGCCTGCAAAATGCCTGGCCCATTAGCTTCTGTTATGAACTATACTGTAAATGTTTTTTTTCAACGTATATGAAGTTTATAAGTTGAAAGTTACAGATGCTGCAAATAGTGATTATGTTGAAAAACTCGTATTCCTTAAAAATAACCTAAAACAAAATGACACAAACTATGTGGACAACACCGTAAAGAAACTAAAACTGAATTAAAGCAAACCTACCAGGAGATACGTAGCAATGGCAACATCTTCAAAGACAAATTTCTCAGGATCTGTAACTTCAGGCCAGACCTAGAAAAGGATTTTATTAACTGCACAATTAAACAGCATTTATAAACTATAAACTGACTTGCACTCTTAGAAATGACACTTACTTCTCTATTAAATAAATAAATAGACAATAAAATTTGATGCATGTTGTTTTATTGGCATGTCTGACTAAAATTGTTTCTTCTATGTGATGTTTTTGCCAGTATCATGCCGGACAAAAAGCATATTCAAGGGGCCCTTGAGGTTCAGAGGCTCTAAATAAATGATTATAGCTACAGTTATAGTTGTATGTGAATGTTTAGGCACCGCTGGTCAACACATTTTGTGTTTTTTTTTAAGGTAATAGAAACTAATTTCACATATGCAAGGAACTAACTTCTATCCATGAAAAGGTAAATGAATTATTCATTTTATTCATTTGCTGATCATATTAAAAAAAATATATAATGTGGCATGTGCATAGGTTTTGGCACCCTTTCAGTCCTTACTTAGTAAGACCCTATTGGCTAAAATCACTGTTTCAAGGTGTTCTTTCCTTAAAATCTTTTTCTTTAAAACATTTAATTGGTGAGAATAGCCATGGTGTTTATGCAACAACACTGCACAAACATTACATCAGAAGCAAGAACATTTGTATAGACTTCTCTTGGTTTTTAAGCATCAATTATGTTTCAGAATAATGCTGCGAAGCGTAAACACCCTAAGAAATTTGAAAGGTCACATTATTCAGTACACTCTGGAATTGTCAAGACCTGACTTGGAATGAGGCCTAATGAGTCAAATAAGCCCAGAGACAAAAATAACAGAAGTGGATTTTTCTAAAAAGGTTCCTAAACTTTTGCATGTACCACAATTTATTTTATTCATATTTATTTTCATGTGTGTTCCATACAAATGTTGTTTTAATTTATTTTTACTATTTTTGTTTGTTTTCAAGTACTTATAAGTAGCATAGAGCAATATATGCAAATCAACACAAATGCACCAGCAATTTCCTTACCTTAACAAGTTCTTTGTATTTGTTCTTCAGTTCCTGGTAAAGAATGCTGTACTTCTCCAGAGGAATGAGGGACAGTGTACTCTTGAACTCACTGCTCTTGTTCTCTATGGCCCAGCGTGCTAGCTTAGGGAGAAGCTCTGCTGTCAGCCAGGACAGTCTGGGGTAAGCCATGCCATCACTGTACCACTGATCAGGTTTCAGAGCAAGAAAAGACAGCACACTACAAAAAACAGAGAACAGTGAGAACACCAGAGAGCCAAAAACTATATCATTAAATAATCTAATCTTAAGAAAAGTTCATTGAAACACAAAAAAAATCATCCTTTCATCACCAGTGTTTTTTTTCAGCTTAGCCCTTTTCATTAGACATAAAGAACTCACCAGTCATCTGTCCTTTCCTCAAGCTGGATCTGATAAATATTAGATTTCTTGAGAAAAATAAGACCTTCACTGCTTTCTTCAACTGGCAGAAATGTCACTGCTTTCCTCTTCAAATCTGGATGAAACATAAGTAAAGATTAGTGTATGTTAAGACTTGATTAGAGAGAGAAAAACCCTATGCAGACTGACAAAAGTGTCTTACCTTTGACAATAACCTCTTTGAACAAGTTTGCTTCATTGCAGTTTTGCGCTTTTTTGGGAATGATGGTCCTGACTCCCACATGCCAACTTACATCAGATTTGTGGCCCCTGTCCGCAGTATGAACATGAAGAAAGGGGAAAACCTCGGCTAAATCAGGCCCCGCTGTGCCGGTTAAAAGTGCCAAAGAGGGGACAAGCTCCTCGGAGCAAAGTGCTTCATACTCGGGCTCCTTCACACCACACAGTCGCTTATTCACAACATGGGGCTTCTTGATCCACACCTCAGCGGCAGACCAGAAACCCTCAGGTTCGCATTTCACTTCAGTGTTTACCTCTACGAGTTGGGACATTGTTTCGAAAAATAAGACCCAAAAAACACAACATTTCCTAAAATATTTTTTTTAAATACAAACAAACAAACAACACAGAACTTTCACTGCAACCTCTAATGTGTTCGTACAGCCGGCGACTGAACAACTGCACATATGTGTACGCTTCAAAATAAAAGTCCTTGGTTAAACCCAACCGAAGAGAACTTATTTGAGTTAACGAGTGCGAATCTAAAATAAATGCGGCCCAAATGAAATGTTTGTGGTAGTACTTTAATAAGTTACAATTTATTCACGCTGCATGTGTAGGTCCGAGCATTTTTTCATCTTGTTGAATTGTTTTAGTCTCCTCGAACAAGCAATTTTATGTTTTTTACGTTTTTAGAACAGGACATGTAGTGCATCTGCTTTGGATTCTAAGAACTAGAGATTATTTTCGGGGAAAAAAGTCCGAGATAAACGCTCATAGGCAAAAGCAGTATTTATCTGTAAAATTGGGTTGTTTTTTAAAGTCCATTAAAGTTCTTACAAGCGTTTCGCTTAGGTGGTAGATGCTATAAAAACTTGTCGCTCGCCGCCAGAACTTTTAATTTGTTATAAAAAACACTGCACTTCCGCTATGGAAACATTTCAACTTTGAACCCTGGAGTGGATCTTTCCTCTTCCGTCTGGGTGATATCAGGTATGGCGGCTTTAGCTCTTTCTGGAAACGAATGGAAATCGAATCATTTGTAATCTTTGGATTAGGGAGTTTGTACACAAGCAGTTTGCATTTTAATGAGTTGAATACATTCTAACGAGTTGAACTTGTATCGTATTGGCTCAGTTCTTCGTTGGAGTATTAGTTAATTTTGACTTTTATCGCTAGCGAAAATGTGAGCTAGTTACAGTCAACCGGCGTAGTTCACAGGCCTCGACCCGAGATGGTTCAGTCCTGTATCGTTCACTGCTTCAAAAAACATTTGTTTGACCTACAATTAAGTAACGAAGTGCGTGTTCTGCTGTGTGGGCTGTAATGTTAGTCGACGGGTCAGCAAAGACGGGGTTTGTGCAGCATGAGTTTACACAGACGAGGCTTTTGTAAATGCAACACGTTTGTGATGAATCTGCTGATCTCGCTTTTCAGGTCAAGATGGTTCAGCGCCTGACATACCGCCGTAGGTTATCCTACAACACCACGTCCAACAAGACCAGACTGTGAGTATGGTCGCTCCGGTGCAGAGAACATAATTGGTTTTGCAGTGCATCCACAATACCGTTACTGAATGCAGCTTGGCTACGTTCACATTCATTTTTCATTGTCAAAACTGGCACCAATTGAGTTCTCATGTTTGCCACCTGCAGATCTCGAACTCCAGGTAATCGAATTGTGTATCTCTACACCAAGAAGACTGGCAAGGCTCCCAAGTCAGCATGTGGTATCTGCCCCAGTAGACTGCGTGGTGTAAGTACCAGTATAAGTCTGAAAATGGTTGGGAATTGTTCCGAAGCTTTACCCAAAGTGTTGGCCAGTGATTTGTTTCTCTTTCTAGCAATAGTAGTATGGAACTATTTAGGGCTGTGCTTATTTTAAATGTAGGTCACTTTCATGTTGTGAATAAACTGAACACAATCTCTATGTTTAAGAAATGCAGACATTTTCTTACTTTATTCCTTTCATTACCATCCATTGCACACGTGACCACAGGTGAGTGAAGGGCTTCATAGTTAGCTTTTGAGCTGGATTGACAGTAAGGGATAACTGCCCTAATGAAAGTGTTTTTGTGTAGGTTGTAGGGTCTCCCGGAGAAGGATTAAGAAGCAAGTTATACAGAGTTTTTCTGTTTTTTAGTGATTGTTGGAACATGAGATTTCACTTATTGTAAAAAAAAAAAAAAAAAAATTGACATGTGAGCTAGGTAGTTCAGATCAGTGATGTGAAATTCAGATTTGTTCAGTCTGGGTAGATTACAAGGGTTTTGTATTTATTCTTATTTACTTTTCAAATCCTGGTCCTATTCTCTTTCATACTGGAGGATTTCTGAACACTTGATGCTTGACATTAGCTGAGGAGTCCAGAATAGGAGAGACTCTTGTGGGCCATGATGATCTGTAAAAGTAACTGCAGATGTATTTTAAGCTGACTTATGTGCAAGTCAAGTTTAATGCAATTCATGATATTCCTGTGGTTGTTAAAAGCAATTTGAAGTAGCCTTTAGACCAGAGCACATAGTCCATTTATATTGAAGTCTGGTGTCTGTGCTTTGCTTTTTTGTGTTAAAGTTTTGAATTTAGGAGATGTTTTTTCAACTATTTTTACTGTTTGCCTAACCCTGTTCTAATGTGTTTATGTAGATGCGTGCTGTGAGGCCTCAGGTGCTGATGAGGCTCTCAAAGACCAAGAAGCATGTGAGCAGAGCCTATGGTGGTTCCATGTGCGCCAAATGTGTGCGTGACCGGTAAGGGACTTAAACAGAGTTTGACTGAATTGCTTTTGGTGAGCGGGTAGTATTTGGTTATGACTGATAGGGTGCATTATGGAGATCATTGGCAAAGAGTCTTTTTAGCAGAGCTGAATGCTGTATTTCACAAAGCAACATTTCTGAGTTAATTCGCACAATTTGATGCTAAAGTGAAGATTGTTCAATATGTGAACCTTCCCATCCATCCTGTTGGAGAGTCATGAAGTTATTTGGCTCACAGAGAAACCCTGCTTTGTGAAGTGCCTCTTTTACACTTTACAAATACCTCTCTATTTAGTCAAACAAGACTCTTTGGTGAAGCAATCATTTTTTTGTATTTTAGTGGTTGCCAGTTCATGTCCAGTTGTTCAGAAGAAATGGAACAATATAGCATAGACTGTATCAGGCACTCAAGCGGCAGAATGCCCTATTTTTTCATATTTTTGGTTGATAGATGCATCTGGAAGATATTATAGGTAGAGGATAAAGTAAATGCTTTGGTTTTATGCTAACTCTCACCATAAGGACTTGTGGCATATTTACATATGGACTGTGTTAATGTGAAACAAGCTAATTGAGAACCTTTTATGCAGAGCAAGTCTTTTCAGATTGTGGATACAGTTAGGTAATGTAATGTGTTCGAGGGATAATGATGTCAGTGTGTTTAGAAAAACACAGCCACAGTGCTGGAGCACCTGTGTATGTTTTAACACCAAGGGGGAAACTGGCTATAATAATTAAAGGCAGATTAAAAATTAATATAAAATTGTCATTGATGTCCATTGCACAGGATTTTTCATGAAACTAAAGACTTTTTTTCCTCCCCCTTTTTAGGATCAAGCGTGCTTTCCTTATTGAGGAACAGAAGATCGTTGTCAAAGTACTCAAGGCACAGGCTCAGAGTCAGAAATCTAAGTAAACATGTTTGTACTCTAGAATAAAAGGAAAACAACTTAAGTCTGTGTCTGTGTGCTCTTTAAGTATGAAAGTGATGGGAGTTTTTTGTGGTGGTGCTTTGGCTCTAAGTGAAAGGGGGGGTTGAGTAATTCATCCATAGTACCATGGTCTCAGGATGACCATTGTGTGTGAATTTATGAACAACGCTTTTCAGAAACTAACCTGATGGATTTTTAGAAAGTTTATGGCAACAGATTAGCTACAGTCTGTAGCTACAAGATGGTGCTACAAATTTACAGGATCCTAATAGTAAAGTCAACTAAATATGTTCAATATGTCTATACAATAATCATGCAGAATAATACAGGCAAACATACAGACCAGTTTGATGAGACTGGTTACTTTGACAAACTACCTCAGGAGTCGAAAGTCTATATTTATCTTGATTCATGAACACAGGAGGAACCTGTTCTGAGACCTCTCCACATCTTTGCTGCTGTCTTAAAGAACAGCGTTGACCTCAATTCTAGCACCAGTACCATCTAATGGACATGAGTGGTAAGTTAATGTGAATCAGTTTTTGGGAGCTGGAAGGGAGTTATGACTCTTGAAATTTTAGTGAGACTGGGTCAGATAAGTAACCAACCCTTAAAGGAAACGATGCATCGACAAGCTTCAAATGAGTGAAGCTTTCATTCTATAGTCACATGCATAAAGCTGTTCTGGAGTACTGTGTATGTATATAGTATTCTGAATTACTGATTTTAACTGATGTACAATCTTTCTGCAAAAATCTGCTGAACCTCCACTGATCAGATGCATTTGGATAAGTGGGAAATTGTGTGAATTTATTCTTTTGCTTTTCCTAACAAATAGGAAAAATTAAGGAACATGGTCCTTCACCTTTGCCAAATTTTATTCTCTTTGTTTTTGATGATAAAGGTCACTTTCCTGTTCCCTGACTTAGTTATGCATCCAAGGGTACATCAAAAATAAAAGCCAATCAAACTCAAGGTATTTGGTTAAGGGGAATCGCACCCATTTTGCATAATTTCTACATTATTCACAGTAGTTTAAGTGATCTACAGTGGTTTAGCTGGAAATGGTAGCTGAAGCTCACTGATTTTACAATGGGGTCACAGTGTCTACCACACATATAGCCAATTTATTGAGCAGCTAATATAATTTATTTTCTATAAGTAAATGAGTTGTAATGTTGATTATGATCCAGTAGTGAGTTTTTTTCCTCTGTATTTTGGTCTAAAACACGATTTGTTTTCTAGACACAAATCTTACTTCAAAATGATTGAGCAGTCTCTGGCAGCAGGCCACTTATAACATTCATTTTGTTAAGCAGCTTATAGACATTTAAGACCTCAGACTACTGGTGTGAACAACATTTTTCTATTTGTTTATTTATTTTGCATAATTAAAATTATTTAGAATTTCTTATGCAAAATAAATAAACCCCCTTAAATTTTTTTTATGAACTGGTGAAAATTTTTATGCAAGTTGTTTTATGTTTCCTTGAGTCGTTATCTCACTTCAGTGGTTCTTCTGTTATTGTCTCTTGCTGCATGTTGTTGAGGCTTCCCTCTCTCAGGGCTGGGACTTGTACAGCTACTTCCTGTACACGTCGTCTTACGGCGCACTGGAGCTTCCGTAACCGAGCGGCTGCAGCTTCGCGTTTGGGAAGGAGTGCAGTCATGGAGACTCTAGTCGGTCTTCCGTTTGTGGTGTTAGAATGTCCCAATATCAAGCTGAAGAAACCGTCCTGGCTCCACATGCCCTCTGCCATGACCGTCTATGCTATCGTGATTGTATCGTACTTTCTCATCACCGGTGGTAGGTACAGGAATCAGGCTAACCGGGCTAGCGGCTGCCTGCGTTCAGATAACTTACCGGTTTACAGCCGTTCCAGCAAGATCCGCATAGTTTCTCTCAGTTTTGCCTTATTTTAGTGAGTGTTGCAAGGGTTTCCTGCTCTTTAAAATAACCAGTTAAATCGTATTCCCTGGCGTTAGCTGGCCAGGATAGTGGCTTGGTTTGCTGCGTTACAGTGTGTTGTATTTAGCTGCTGAGGTGTCAGATTGCATCGTGTTTGTTGCAGGACAAACGATAGAAATTCATCGTAAAAGTCATGCATAAACTGTAATGAAATCATTAATCATGGTCAATGTTATTTTTTTTAGCTATATTTATGATGAAGTCTGATCCTAAACTATGAATGTTCTCATAATGTCCTATAAGGTCCGATAGTCCATGATTTAGGTTTCTGGAAATTTCTGCCAACGAACTAAGCTCTTTAACCATTTCTTTCATAAATGTAATTTTTCTTGATTTCAGGTATTATCTACGACGTCATCGTTGAACCGCCCAGTGTTGGCTCAATGACTGATGAACATGGTCACCAGCGCCCGGTGGCGTTTTTGGCATACAGGTGAGTCTTACTAGCAGGATGCATTCACTGCACCCAACATAACTGAACATGCACAACCAGTTTACCACAGCAAGCCTGTCAGTGTTTTTCTCTCTTTATTAAAAGACGAATGAAAACACAGTAGCACAGACCTTACAGTACCGTTTACAGTGTTTTTTAGTACACAACAAACTCCGTCCACAACTGATCTCATACCCTATATGTTTACTTTATTGTAGCAAAACAGGTTAAACGGTGATTGCATTATTTAAGCAGTCAGTACAACAGTTCAAATTACAGCAGCTTTAAAAAGGAGCAGTTTTCAGTGTTGCAATGTATTGTGTATTATTCAGAGATATGTAAACGACGGTACTTCTGAAGTTGTTTCTGTGCTCCAAAGTAGTCCGCACATGTAACACAACACAAGTTGTTTCACATGCAATCTTCCTGCGATCAAGTTCAAGTACTACTACCTCTCATGTTGTAGGAAGCTGTTGCCCTTGTTCTCCATGCCTTAGCTTCTCCAACAAATGAGCCATTCCAGGGTCATAGTTTGAGACCCCTGCTCAAAATGTAAAGCAAAAATAAACATCACTCACAGCCAGGCTTCAGAGATCCCCAAGCAGCTTCCTTCTGTCCAGTGGATGCTATAACTTGCTACCCCTGACTCCGCCCACTGCTAGAGCTGTATCTCTGAGGTGTAGCCATGACTCTAGCATTTCGCTGTTTTAGCAAGTGTGTGTGTTTGTGAGTGTGTGACTGACCATAAGATTATTTTTAATTCAGTGTTTCCTGATATATCTGTCAATTGTCTCATGGTCAGGGTGAACGGACAATACATCATGGAGGGCCTGGCATCCAGCTTCCTCTTTACAATGGGAGGACTTGGCTTCATCATTTTGGACCGCTCAAATGCACCCAACATTCCTAAACTCAACCGCTTCTTGCTGCTTTTTATCGGCTTTGTGAGCGTGCTGCTGAGCTTCTTCATGGCCAGAGTCTTCATGAGGATGAAGTTGCCGTAAGTCATCAGTTCTGATTTCCTAAAGTCAGTTATGTTAACTACACACAGAGAGTAAGGCTGTCTTCAAGGGTGTTTTCAGGTTGTCCAGGGTTAATCTGTTGAACTCTTTGTGGTCTTTTGCTTGCTTGTGGAACAACACAGACGAGATGCTACAGAAAGCCAATTTGGAGATTGTACACATTCATTTATTGTGATGTAGTTTGCTGAAATCACAGGATGAAGATGGTTTGTTTTGCTGGTCATAATCACGTATTTAATGCTAGTCAAATGCTAGACCAAAGGAAGTTTTGGAAGGTACCTATAGAAGAAGTGGAATGTTTTTGTTTTGAGTCTGACAACATATCTAATGTCAGATTTCCACTAAAATAAACCTTTGTCATACAGCTTGGCGAGATTTGTGCATATGTGCAGGTATTTTAGTTTTACAAGTCTGCTTCTCTTTAGCAGTGATCTTGTCAGCCTGAAGCAAGGGGTCGCTATATGATTATGCATTTGAGAACAAGTGTGTTTTAAATAATGCATGATTATTATTTTCAGTTCAAGTAAATTGTAATCATAACATGTTTGTACTGCTCTCTCAGTTAAACACCGCATCAGCAATGATCTCTGAGCTAGCTGGGAGTTTGTCAATAATAGGTGGCGGCAGAAAAAGAGGGAGAATAAGCTTAATCTTGGTTAATATTTTTCTATGTGCACTGGTTTAAAGTGATGTGATCAAAATCCAGAATTTAATTTAGAGCCAAGAAAGCCACTTTAAAGAAAGATTACAAGAAAACAAGAATTTTTTCCATTAAAATGGTATAGGTACAATCTTAATATGACCAGGGACGTGAAGTAATAGTCAGTTTAAATTTTAGGTTGGCTTTTAGAATCAGAATGTCTTGACTATGATGTAGTTTGATCCTGACTGAACCGTCACAACTGTTTGAATTGATATATGAATGTGTCTCATTTTCAGTGGTTATCTCATGGGTTAACACTGCACAGACAAGGCCTTTTGTGCAGAGGATGCCACTGGCAAAGACTGAAGAATGACTGCGGATGAACAGGAAACCCCCTTCAGTGCCAAGGAACAGTGTGATGGGCAGTCCTTTCTGAAACACCCCCACCCAACCCCAGTTTAGTCTCTGTTTGTGTCATTGACTTGTCCCCAAGATCTCCAAGATGCTGGAGTTCAGATTTATTGAATCCTGCAAAACCTGCATAAATATTATTGATAAATCCTGATAGAGAAGGGAAGACTTGTATTGTACTGGAGCGCTGTGTTGAGTGATCAAAATCCATTAACATATGGAATCTTTCCTTATGCACTTGCTTTGTAGAAAGCTTGACAAAAGGCCTTGAACTCAGCTGTGGAATGGGCCATGTTTTTTCTATATAAAACCAAAATAAAAGTTCTTTCCACATTTTAATGTTTTTTTTCTTCCAAAGCATTTTCAAAATAAGAATTTTTTTCAAGTGTACTTACTTTTTATGAAATGTATTCTGCTTCCTGTCCTACATTTTTTTTTCCTGCACACTCATGATGGTGTGGGTTTATGAACCAAAAACATAAGTAAAAAAAGTAATTTTGCATGACATTTTCCAACCTCGCTTTAGCCCTTAGAACTAAATGGGCTGTTTTGTTATTGGGCATAGACCAAAATTTGTACATTTATTTTGTCCTGATTGGCTGCCCTGTATTGAACCTCATTCAGGAAGCAGTCTTAACTTGAGTGCACATATTTGTGAGTTGTTAATACTCAAATTGTGACATGTTTGTTTTCACAGAAGCAAGGCTAGTTTGGTTTTCTGTAATACTGAACTTTTAGCTTGTGCCTGGGAGCATAAATTTAATGGTCGCAAGTTCCCTTGCAATGAAACTGTCAATAGAGCAGAGTTTTAACAGGTTGAAGTGGAGTCTCAAAAAAGTTTTGTTTACGTCAAACACTAGATGGCGACACTTTGCAATTTGCACAGTTGAATTTGTCTTCATCTTTCATAGATGTCCAAACGTACATTTACACCTGCATCCTATAGTTTGTTGAATTAATAGTGAAGTCATAGTGTGTTTGGCTACTTTGTTTTCAGACAAACTCAACTTCAGAATTTCATCAGCCACTAAAAAAGTCTACGGTTCTGAATACGTTTAGGCCTTGTTGAAGACCACAGCCTGTACCTCGTGGATCTATAGACATATTTTTGGCAGATGTACATGTCACAATTCAGGCAAATTACCTCCTACTTGATATGCACCATGATATATATATATATATATATATATATATATATATATATATACAGGTCCTTCTAAAAAAATTAGCATATTGTGATAAAGTTCATTATTT
>JBBPDA010000013.1:13144484-13169538 GCA_037974385.1 Arnoldichthys spilopterus | reverse complement strand
GTGTGTGTGTGTGTGTGTGTATATATACATATACATATATATATATGTATGTGTAGCAGAACTTTGCTGAATGTGGTTTATGGTACATTTCTGAGTCAATGGCTATTTAGCTACAGGTCACATTTAGCAGTTATGATCTTTAAATATTGTTGATCATACCTTGTGATTTTTTGCATGTGCTTTTCCAATGATGTCTCTAACTTCATCTGCATAGGCAGTGGCAGGATCTGGATGATCTTCCCTGTATTTTCCACGGTAGATATCTGGACTGGGAGCCTGAGAAGCACATATACTTTAAATGTGACTGATATTATCGTGACGATAACTTTAAAGTTTCTAAACTTCAATTTTAAATATAGCCTCCTACATAACACCTAAATTAGTTGAGAGCAAGTATCACGTTGTCTTTTGGAAACCTGACATTGTGTGTTGCTTTCAAGTAGCTTGGCATGTAAAAAAGAGTTTTCACACTGTAGTGAATGTGGGTGTTCACTGCATGAAATTCATTTAACTACGCTATGTATTTCCTTTTTGCTTATTCCATTTTTTCTCCTCAAATACAAATAACAACCTTTTTATCCTTTTAACATAGATTACTGTTTATGCTCTGACTAATGATTATGGTCATGATAATGTCCACATAATTTTATTTGAACAACTCCCTTTCTTTCTTTTTTACTGAGTTCAGACGCAACTTGGATGCAAAGGACATGGCTTTCTATTTGATCTCCCAGGTTTAAACAAGAGACACTAGCAATTGTATAGGCCATGCAATATTCAGGTACTGAGTGATGGAGCACAATGAACCTGAGACCAACCTTTTGACAACCCAAACAAGTACACCATTACAGATCATACTGTATCACCCTGCAAACACACCAGAGATGGAAAACAAATATTGTATTATTGTATGTACAGTGCTATGCAAAAGTCTTAGAACAGTTTTTGACTCCAGATTTCTCCTCCATGCCTCAAGTCATTGCAAGGAAGTGTGTGAAGCTCCATCAGCACCTGATTTCATCTAATGAAGGACTGACTGAACCCAAACCAGCGATTTCATGGAAACTACAGTAATACTGGGTGTCCATTAAGAGAAAAAAGAAACACTTACTGCTCAAATAAACAGCTTTTAATGATCATTTTCTCAGGTGCCTAAGACTTTTGCACAGTACTGTAAATAGTATTAAACTGAAAAGGTACAATTGAACCTAAAAGGACAGATAACTACACTATATGGCATCAAGTCCATGCTAGAAGTCAGTTTAAGATCTGCCTTGGTCAAGTGTAAGTGCTAGTATTGTAAAATGAAAGGATCCAGGAGCAACAACAGCTCAGCCACAAAGCTGAGCTAAGTCCCTCAGTTCCAGTGAAGGGTAATGTGAGTCCTACAGCATACAAAATATTTTTACACAATTATATGCTTCCGACTTTGTGGCAACAACTTGTTGATAGTGTAAAAAAGGTGTGGTCTAAGGTTTGATGAGTTGAGCCATGATTTCATCCCAACTTGAGTAAACCCATTGAGATTAATTGGAATGTTGATTGTGAGCCAGACCTTCTCCAACATCAGTGCCTGTCCTCACAAATGCTCTTTTGACTGAATGGGCACAAATGACCACAGACACTCTCCAAGTTGAGGGGGTTACTCCATATTTATGCCCATGGTTTGGAATAGCCTTTCCAACAAGCTTATGCAGGTGTAATGGTCAAGTGTCCACAGACTTTTGTCCATATAGTGTAGCATGACTACCATGTTAGGTGTGAGTTTACAGTCAGGCTCCATTAAAAATTCATTTTGGTAACATATGCTGATTTGACTTGTTAAGTTGAAACACAATAGTGCTAGTTTTCAGGAGGTAGTTGCCACAGTGCTGGGTGTAATGAAGATTGTTGCAAGAGAGAGAGAGAGAGAGAGAGAGAGAGAGAGAGAGAGAGAGAGAGAGAGAGTCTAATTAAAGATGAGTATGTCAGTCAGTCAGTCAATGAATGGTTATGTGTGTAATGTTTTTCAGCATTTACCACATGCACATGTTGACTGTTCTCTGTCTGTGGCAGCTGGTGAAACTTATAGGGGCTGATGTTGATGAGTGAAGACAAATGGCCGTGATAGGCACTGCAGGGAGAGCACAATGGACATTGTCAAGGCCTTGACAATGTCAGTTGTAAATAAGCAAAGGAACAAGCTCTTATTATGTAAGGCGTGTGTGACATCAGAGATTTCTTAGGATGTTTACACTCTTTCATGCTGTGATTGAACAGAAATCTCTTAGATTTTAGTGAAAGTGACTATTTGTCATTATGAACACACTAAAGCACCACAATGAAATGTTTCCACTACATTTAACCCATCACACGTGCACATGTGGAGAAGTATAGTGGGATGGTACCTTGCTCAAGGGAACCTCAGGGACTTGAACCTGCGACCTTCAGGTCCCAAAGGCAATGTCCTAACCACTAGGTCACCATTGCCCACTAGGAGGAGTGATCTTATTTCATAATCATATTTTATTTTAATCAAAGCAGCCCTCAGCTGATCATATGATTGCACCTGTTTCATGTGTGAAAAATGACTAGCATCCACTAGTAACTTTCAAATACAAACATGTCACTAAATACGTAATAACTGTTGACTTTACATTTCCTTTATGTTCTGTTTTGAGAATGCACTTTTGACATCTTAACATTTCCTTCTGTGTCACCAAATGTCAAAGTGACATGGCAAGGCAACAATAACTTTTCAGAAAATTCAGAAAATAATAAAATATCTCTATAAAATATCTTTTCTACTTGAATGTGTTGTAAGTTGATAATTTTGCATTTTATACTTTCACTGAAACTTCTCAATGAAGTATGAGTGAGAAATAACAACATATAAAATTACAGAATGCTTTTCGTATCACCGGGGATATCTACGTCTTCTACAGGCAGATACTCTGTTTGACCTTTTAGAGTGACTATTGGACATAATACTGCACATTATCATTCCATATCGGTGAGTATGGCTAAATAGCTGGCTTAGTTCTTGTGTGGTCAGCAGCAGATACAAGACACTAGGAAGAGTTAATGTGTAAGCTGATAGCTTAGTGCTTCAACGAACTTGGTTACTTTTTAGACCTATGTGTAGAGAGAAAACAGGCATAGATGCAGTGTGGTATTGACTTACTTATCCAGCGTGATGATGTCTTTGTGGCCAGTGTACTGCCA
The DNA here is from genome assembly GCA_037974385.1 of Arnoldichthys spilopterus. Taxonomy (NCBI): domain Eukaryota; kingdom Metazoa; phylum Chordata; class Actinopteri; order Characiformes; family Lepidarchidae; genus Arnoldichthys; species Arnoldichthys spilopterus. The sequence continues at coordinate 13,166,334 of JBBPDA010000013.1, read as the reverse complement.
AGCCAGTCTCAAGGCCAGGTCGTTGGCCTCTGAGCTAAGGTCAAAGGGTAAGAAGTCAGTTTAGTTACTCACCAGTAAGCATGTTCATATTTTCAGAGGATAGCTGTTTCCTTTCAAAAGGACAACATTAGAACTACACCATACACCTTCAGCATCTTCATTACTGGATTTTTTCTGTACAGCCAAACTCAGTAATGGCCCTGTGCTAAATTTTATAAAACAGGAATGCCAAACCTTTAGGGCGGTACTGAGATACTAGAGGAATACAAGTTGAACGTGTATTATATAGCATAAATGTGATTGTTCTCTAACTTGATAAGGAGTAGGGCTCTGGAAGGCCAAATCACGTGTCCTCATATCCACACTCTGCGCGGTCCTGCTATAAAGCACTCAAGTCTTTACAGATAGGGATTTATTCTAGACATAGGAGATATACATCTGTCTATCAGACTGACTATCCATGAAGAATTTCTAAACACCATAGTAAGTGCACAAAACTGCAGTTAATACTCATTTTTCCACACTTGTAGTTGCTCCAGTAAAACTGCTTACTTTTCTCACCTCTTGTTAGACATTGTGCATTTATCATATTCTACAGAATATAATAATCATATAATAACAACATTGATGTTATATTTACCTAATGCATTTTTGTTTTTTAGCATGTGCCCCATTATTTAAATTCATTTGAAGAAACAACATTTGTATCTGAATTTATGTGAATTGAATATACTCTCTTTGATGACAGGTCAACAAAACCTACAAAATTGTTTCCCACCCATATCATTTGAACACACATTAAGTTTAAAGTACGAACTTTCAAGGAAGACACCAGTAGTCTTAAAAGGGACAACTATGGAATAAACATGTTGTTAAACAGGAGATGGCATTTCAGGAGTGCGAGCTGCTGTTTAGCTACTGTTTGACAGTCAATTCAGTTCTATTCACTTTCACAGAAGAAATCTATCAGCACATCTTGTCAAACATGGTGTCTAGAACTAAGCTGAAACTTTCATAATTCACATCAGGTTTTCTGGAGCAATGCTATAAAATATCGTCTGCTGATTCTTTAATAAACCTTTTAGTTAAGTGGTTTCAAGTGAGATAGATAGCTATTAAATAGCTGTAAACTGAAAAACATTTCTTCACAGTTTCCTTTTCACTTTTAAGAGCACTGGATAAACTAATATTTGGTCTGTGATGTACTGAAGTTTCCCCACTGGAGATAACAGTCATCTGCGTGTCCCACATATGTTTACATTACAGGTCAAACTACTGGGAGTTGGCTGGAAGCCATAAAGCACGGGTGGTAGACGTGCAGATGTTCAGCGATTGGCTGTGAGTGTGTTCGTTTTGCCCTCTCAGCACACTGTACTCCAGCTATTTCATAAGACCTCTGTCTGGCCTTTGGATCTCCCTCAGCAGCAGTGATGTTATCATCAGAAGCTGGCAGTTGAAAAGTGAATGATTAGCATTTCTGTGTCTGAGGTTAGCTATGAATCTGAAATGGCACTGGATTCCTGTAAATGTATATACATATGTATGGACAATGCAGACAAAATAAAAAAAGACCAAATACAAGAAAAAATTACAGGTCTTATAGTGACATATGAGGAAACAAGGCCCCCCTGGGAGCAGATATCTTGGTTCATATTTTCAATATGTTGAATTGTTCTCATATGAAAAACTTGTGCATATTTTCAGACTCACATGCCGTTTGAATTAACTTACCCTGAGTTTACAAAGTAGCAGACAGAGAGCCTTTCGGGCAGGGTGGCTTGGATACGCTGAGCATACTGCACAAGGTTGTCGTGTAGGAAACGTGAGTTGGTGTTTAGGAGTTCCATTTGCTTGGCTCCAGCACAGACAACATCTGGATGACTGTGTCCCACTGAGGGAAGCAATAAACAGAAGTCAAATACCTTAATACTGCATGAGTAGAAAGTTTAGCTCAGTTTCTGGTCACTGAACTTACTTGCCTGCATTTTTCAGTCAGAACTGAACCTGTCTGCTTCATCACATATTTATGCACATCGAAAGTATTTATGACCTGGCTAATGACCATTTATACATTAATAGTGCTTATTTATTAATTCATAACTATTTTATAATAGTAGCCTCTATGTAAACTGGTACATTCCAAATTATTAGAAGCACATAGTGAGACTCTTTTGGCTAAAAGGTGGTGAGGTAGTGAGGAAATAAGTCTTGTGGTAAAACATTTGTCTTTAAACAGCCCCGCACTGTCATTCACATATTTAATAATATTTTCCTCAAAATAAACCGGGATAATCTTTAATATGATAAGTTATTGCAGAGTAAACATGCTCATCTGCAGAAAATGTTTTTTTTAAAGCTAGATGCCCTAGATCATCTCAGTGAAGCTGGGGTTTCATGCTCATATTCATTTCTTGCCTGTGGGTAACATGCAGTATTCTGTCAGAATGTGTAAATGGCTGTAATAAATGTAAGTGCTGACATATCTCATGGAGTGAGGTGTGTAAAAAAACATCAAGGCAACCAGGGCCCCCTGCACTTACCATGAGCAACATTGTTAATGCAGTCCAGGTACTGCTCATCTTTCTCATCGTACATGAACTGGCCTCGAGCTCGAACTATCTTGATGGGGTCATGGCTGAAAAAGACCTTGCAGGAAGGCCTACACATGAGACACAGAGAACTACACTGTAAACTTCAGCCTAATGAACATCATCTCGCTCACTCACTCACCTGATGACCAGACTCTTCTCATATTTGTATAAAATCTTTTTAAAAAAGCATGAAAGTCACCAGAAGACCCTGTAGTGAAGATTTGCAGCAAAAAAGACATTAAGATGTAAAAGTGTCATTTCTCGACTTGTAATAGCAGTTTAAAGGGATTTAAGTCAAAAGATATATTTTGCTCTTCAGCCGTGCTAAACGAGAGCGCGCGTCAGCATACAGGAGTAAAGAGGTCAGGGTGTAGGAAATTTCTTACCCGATATGCTTCTTTCTCAGATCGATGGTTTTCTGTTTACTGAAAGCCCCTGTTGCCATTTGTGCGACTCTAACCCCGAGACTAGCGCTGCAGCTTTCTCTGCACCTGTGTCTGCGAGTGTGGATGTGCAGCGCTACTGTCCACTCCTCCCCACCATTTCCCTCTTCCACCACCTCCCCCCACCTGCAGGGGCGCTCCCACCCACCATTTGTGTGAGCACGCGCTTGTGTGAGCGTGTTTCGTGCATGTGGGTTGTCGTTGAAGAGTCAGATAAGCACAAGATGCCGGAAAAAGACAGGACACTGCACTGTTCTAATGTGACGCTGAGGTGTTCACTAAAACACCACTGGGGTGTGTGAGATCCACTCTGTCTGTGCACATAACCGACAAATGATCCACCACCCTAACAACACCTGCTCACTAATGAATCAGTGATACAGAATGATACAGAAAAAGTGAGCTGATTAAATGGACAATGAGTGTACACAGGTGTACCTAATAAAGTGGCACATCTGAATTAATATATGTATATACACAGACTAAACCCACAACACTAAACCCACTGACACGGCAAGTAAGCATTGATCATTTTGTTATAGTGACACCTGCCAAGCAGTGGTATGCATTAGTCAGTTCTCAAAGTCGATGCACTGGAAGCAGGAAAACTGAGCAAGCGTGAGTCTCTGATCCTGCCTGGTCCAGTCCCACAGAAGAGCTACTGTAGAACAAACTGCTGAAGAAGTTCATGCTGGCTATAACAGAGGTGTCAAAACACAGCATATTGCAGCTTGATGCCTATTGGTCAGCTTATCTGCAGACCAATCAGAGTGCCCATGCTAATCCCTGTTCACAGTAGAAAGTCCCTACAATGGGCACATGAGCATCAGAATTAGATCATGAAGCAATGAAAGAAGGTGGATCACATTTCCTTTTACATCATATGGATGGCTGGGTGTGTGTGCATCACTTACCCTGGAAAGAGAGGGAAGGGAAGAAGGCAAGCTGGCGGAGGCAGTGTGATGCTCTGGGCAGTGTTCTGCTGGGAAATCTTGGGTCCTGGCATTCATGTGACACCTACCTAAAAATTGCTTCAGACTAAGTACACCCTGCCACACTGCAAAAATTGTTCAGGAATGATTCAAGGTGTTGATTTGGCCCCCAAATTCCCCAGATCCCAATACGATCAAACATGTATATATACAGTATGTAGATATACATACATATCTATAAACGCAGCTTTCATTTATTACAGTGTATTAATAATAATTTAACAGTCAGCATGTTCAACTTTTGACATCTGTTGTGAACAATTTATACTCAGTAAGTTTCTCTACAATGGAGCCCTTACCAAACTGTATTTACACCGTATCTGTTGATTTTTGCAGGAAATCTAAAAATTTGATGAAATTCTGTTTGTATTGTTAATTGATTTTAAGGTAGTACAGTACAGTAGCAGGATATTTAGTGAAAGACTGACAGAAGGCAAAGAAAATCCCATGCAAAGACAGTAACACAAAGTTGTGTGTGTACCTGTGGGCTTATTTACTCAAGACTAGCTTTGCACAATGTTTGTTGCACTGTAATTGGTCCATTTTTAACGACTCAGTCTTAATCCATCTAAGGAAACAAAACCAAAGGTGCAAGCATTCGGAGAAAAACAAATTTGTTTATTTGGCTCCAACACTGTTATCACATAAAACGTGTTTGAAATAAAGTGCCTTGAGCCATTTTTTTCAGAAAATTAATAATAAAAAACAATTATGCAAGAAAGTAAAAAAAATATAAAACAGGAGAGTGGGAGAGTGAAAATGAGGTGAATGAAAGAATGAAAATGCTCTTGTTTGCTTTGCTCTACTTTCCGGGATATTTTATTCAATTTGCAGGCATCAGGGAGCCGGTATCAATATGCGGGAGACTCCCAGATCTTCTGGGAGACTTGGGATGTCTGTAGTGTGCACAGCAAAAAGTAGCACATGACACAAGATGTCATAGCAACATACATTGTGGGAGCTTACCAGTTACTGATAACATGACATTGTTACATATAACTGGACAAAATTCTATGACAACATAGGGCATCTTCCACATGTTATTGGCATCATTATATAGAAGGTTTAAGCCAGGTTTTAGCAAATTCTACACCAACATGCTGATTTACATCACTTACAATGACCAACGGCACATCGATAATTGTAATTTAGTGTCTTTTAATTTTAAAATTGTAATTTAGTGTCTAAACCTAAAGTGTCTGTTTAAATCTGTCGATGCAAACTTTCTATTTTTTTGTACATTTAAATTATCCTAACTTTAATGAAACAAAATTCCATAACATAAGATAATGAACTTCTTAGAAAGAAACAAAAAAAAACAGTTAAGCAAATCAGACAAAAAGTCTTATTCAAAGAAAATAGTTTATGAAAATTGGTACTTTCAAAACATTCTGACAGTAAGTAAACAAACAACAACAAAAACAGCACCAATGATGAAAGTGTAAAAATATTGTATGCAAATACTGAAAGAAAGTTGAGTTCAAAAATGCTTTTGGCTCTCATGCACTCGGAAAAGGAAATGTAATAACAAACAGTTTGACAAACACAATATTGTTTCATTAAGTGTAAAAACAATAAATGGAGACACACTTTAATGCATAACAGATTTAAGAAAAGGTGTAAAGATGGCTTAATAACAGAGCCAAACAATGTGACTGCTATATTAGCAAGTAACTGCATGAAAGCCTGAAAAAAAGTCAAAATTCTATTTGTGTTAATGTTGAGCTTTGTTCATGCTCATCCTGTACTCTTCAAAAAATATCACCAGTGCCAATGTAAAAGAGATTAAAGTATATTCATATAACTTACAATAAATGTGTGTAACTGACACTGATTTGCATTCATATACTGATTATGGTTCACATATTACATACAAGAGAAGTATAAATTGCACTTTTCATCAAATGAGCAAATATTTAACTGCACACGCATAGTCCACTATACATATATTAATCTACATTCAATGTAACGAGAAGTATGGAAGGGACTGGGCTATATTACAAGTAGCACATGAATACTGTTTGTGGTATATTTTTGCCTATTGATCCAGTTTTGACGAAGTAACAGCGTGACCATAATGGCTGTCTAACACATAATTAATTGAAAGCAAGTCACCTAATATAACATAAACTGTGTCTAATGGTAAAAAGTAACAGTGTTAAAGATACATGAGTGGAGTAAGGACAGACAAACATCCTTATATTCATCATTAGATGGTATTGCAGTTCAGTGCAGAACTCCACCGTACATGTATTATAATACTGAAATAATATTGAAGGACCTTCAACGCTACCCCACATTACCAGGAATGCCTCTTTTGACAGCAATATGCTTAAGTATAAAATTAACACTGCATTACTTAAATGTATAAAAGAGAATGCAGATTTTTCAGTTAATACAAACTGTATATACAAACAAAAACAAACAAACAAAAACAACCAAGCTGCCTCATGGTTGCTTCCCAAAACAAAATGCCCAACAGAGCCCCCACAAAACAATTCCAATCCATAGTCTTTGATGCTGCTCAGTCAAAAGCAGTTCAGGCTGAGATGAAGCTGTCAGTTTTGTGGACTGAGTCTGGAGATAAACATATCTGTCCATAATCTCCTTTGGCTCCGCTTCCTCAAACTATATATAACCTTCAGATGATGGAAATGAAACCAGATGGCTAACACTAAAGGACCAGGTTGTTTTAAATGGCTCTGGAATGTCATGGCACTCACTGTTATCTGTTGTACATGATCTTGCTGTAAGACAGTGTTAACTTGAGCTTACAGGCAAAGAAGCTTTCTGCACTGTTGGAATTTTTGTGACTGGAAGTATTTATATGAGCCTCCATTGCACACAATGTAAATTGGTTTGGAGCAAATAATAAAGAACCAGAAGCACCCTTCAAAATGGCATTTGGAGAGACATGATTAAACTGATAGCTTCAACGCAGGGGTGTGCGTTCCTTCTGAGACAAAGCAACCCTGTAAGTAACTTTCCTTCAACACACAGGTACTTCGGTTTGAAGCCCTAAAAAAAGCACTTAGCTCTTAAAAACAAAGGAACCATTTATAGCTCTTCAAAACAAAGGAACTATTTCAGTGCCCTCAACTGCCCTTACAACATGATCAGCATGTGTTCAGTTGTTGAATTGCCAACAATATTTTTCTCTATATGAAACACAAACTAATTTGTCATAAACAAAATGTAAAAACGTACAGCAAGGGAATGAATACTAAAAAATAGTAAGAAAAAATATTGAGGCACCAAAGGCCATAATAAAACAAATCAAACCATCAACATGAAGTAAAAAAAAAATTAAGAAATGCCATCCTGTTGTTCTCAGTAGGTTCAGTAGGTTATGTGTAGCCTTTTGATACAGCCTATAACACTCCTGATGGTGGGAGGGGTTGAAAAACCTTTCCCATTTGCCACACCCACTCCAAGAAATTGTGAGGTCCAAGGAAGTGCATCTGGGCCAAAGATGCCGATCTGTCCACTTCTTTTGTGACTGGACTGATGTCTAGTGCACCAGCCGCCATTCCCTTCTGCTCATCCTATGATCATAGTCCATTCATGGTCACTCTCAGTAAGTGAGCCAGGGAGTCACCCAAGTGAAATACAGAGGCGCGGCAGGAGGCCAAGTCAGGAACTGACCTCTTTACAATAAAATAAACCAACAATCGCTCTCTTTACCTCCAGATAAATCACCTTTCAGGCCACTAGCCAAGGTGTGACTCCCTTTAGAAGATGACAAAAAAAAGCAATGTAAAACTTTAGGGACAAAATTTGTTATAATACAGTTGAGGAAAATAAAAACAGACAGCCAGTTAGTGTTTCACAGAAGCCATACCATTTTTGACCACAACGCCATGTGATATGTATACACATTCATGCTGATTTTGGCTTGTGGAGACAGTCTTTAGTCTTTTAAGCTTGGTAGTATGGCACAATGATGAGTGACGAGGTTTCAGATCAATACAAACATCTATGGCTAGCCTCCAGTCCTCATCCCTTCATCGCCTCCTCCGTCTCTTCCACCTCACTTCTGCATTTTGGTAGCCACTTTTATTCCAAGGACCATGCAAAGCTGCCCTCATGTGCAAGACTCTCGTAGCTGGTGAAGTATATGAACTCCACTATTACTCATGTGAATGTGACACACACTGCCATGACCGCACAAGGGTGAGTGGAAGCAGCTGTGTTTGTGTGTGAGCCTTATGAGCGTTGCACTTTTCCTTCACTGTTCACACACATTTATATTCATTTATATTTATATTCTTTTTCCACAATTAAAAAAACTATAAATACAAAAATGAAGCATTATTTACAAGTTCCATGCAGGTTGAGTTAGACTGATCACTGTAAGAGAAACATAGAAAGGGGTATTTTAAGATACAAGGTTTGGATACATACAGTGGTTCACAGCTAACACAACACGAAGCGTTTGGCACCACGCAGTGTTACTTAGTGTGAATTTAGAACATAAACACCATGCAGTTCATTTCAAACTAAACAATATTGAGTTTTTTATACTTACCTTTTGCCAGCAGCCAGGCATTGGCAGTCCATCAGGACCCTGTTGTAGCATGGAACAAGAAAGTAAGAGAGGATAAGTTAGTGCTTTTTGATCTAGTTTTAGGCTTTATGGAACATTTATTGAGTGCCAACTCACACCATGAATTTCCCTAAAAAATCAGAGATTTTTCATTCATGCAATCATGCAAAACCTCAAAATGTGCTCCAAAAAGTTTAATTAATTTACTATTACAAAATACCATCTTATATTGGATGTAAATATTACAGAATGACTAAACTGAGCTGAGATTTTGGCTTGGTATAAATATGACACTAAACATGAATGGTATACTTTTATGTATATGCTTTGTACACTTCATGAGTGGCGCTGTAAGAGATTTAGACCCCAAAACAAGAAGACAAAGACTAAGCGTCAAAAAGATATATTTTCAAAACGTTTTAGTAAATCCAGTGTTTTATATGCATCGTTTATGTTTAACCATGATTTGCTTATATAAAACCAACCACGTCTGAACCAAGAATGAGAATATGTTTTTTTTTTTGTGTTGTGTATATTGTGTATATTAACAATACATAACTAGGAACTAGGATTATTCCCTTATAAGATAATTTGCAGTTTCAAATATTACAAACATTTGCGGAAATGTTTGCTGTCTAAATTTTGCAAAAATAATTTCTGGAAACTGACAGAATGTTTATATTTCAAAGATCACAAGGTCTGACATTAAAGTACAAGTAAAGGGAATTTATTAATATGTAAAATAGATATTTCACCCTCTAGTTAGGCCTCCTCATCACACAGTCCTACCAATTTGGTAGGTTTACAAATCATTCCCACTGCATCATATGAAGTGCTACCACATCTTTCATCCAACTGCCACCAAGGCAAAGTCAATGGACAGCTCAACACGCTTGCAGGAGAGTGTTAACTGAAATCTTATTCTTAGTGTTTTCAGTTCAGGTTTTCTGTAAAAATAAAAAATACATTTAAGCTGTGATTTAAATCTGCTGTGGTAAATGTTAAAAATTCATGACTAAAACATTTTTATCTGTCAAAAAATTGCTTTGACATTTTGCATGGTTGCATGAAATTTTTTGCATATTTTATTTTAATGAAAATCCATGAAGTGGCCTAAGATGAGATGGCAAGAAATAACCATTATGTCCCTTAATGTTTTACATGTACTTATCCAAATATTATTATTATCATTAGCTACAATAAACCAAAAAGATCCTAAAATACTTTTAACATTATGTGACAGAGTGATAATGAAATTATACAAAGATGCATGCAACGGCACTGAAAACAGTACAGTGACACGGTGTAAAACCAAATGATGGGATTAAACTGTAAATATGTGTCTGCTTTTTTTTTACTTAGAAATACAGTAAAAAGGTAATGTAATCATAGTGAAAATGTACATGCAAAGGTGACATTTATAAAACATCCAGTTTCTGAACACAACTCTTCATGCAAATTTTGGAAATGTAAAAGACAGCTGAATAAACATTTGGCATTAAAGTTTAAAACAAATATGTTTAAGAGTACAACAGAGCCCACTACTCAAAGATATTAATTTAGGAATGTAAAAAAATATCCATCACATACTGTGCACCAATCTTACTGTTACAACAAATACTTCACTATAAACAGCATAAAAGATCATTCAGTATGTCAAAGAGATAATGAATTATCACCAGACACATCAAGTAGTCCTAAAAAAATGACTGGTGAGTAATGAGCCAAGGGCTGAATATGCTCTTGCAGTTGAGTGACCAATTGGAACAGGTAGGAAATCAGTGGGATAGGAACAGGTTAACAGACCAGAGGTGAAAGGGAAAACACTAAAGGGGCCTGGCATATAGGTTCACAGCATGGAAGATAGGTAGATAGAGTTAGTTATGGAGTCTGGAGAGACATTCCAACACAATTATTACATTACTTGAGTTTGCCTTCAAAGGCCCAAGTGACAAGAAAAGGATAATATTAATACTCACTGGGAGGCAAAAATGCTTAGGAAGCTTATCTTCACATTCTAGTATTAGTATTAGCTGCATTACTGACAAGATATTACCTAGTCTGCTTTTTCTGTTACTGGAAAGTAGAAAATTCACTAAAACTGTTCACTTAAGTGCTGTTGTGCATGCAACAAAGCAGTTTAAAGGAATCCTTCAGAATTTTTAACCTGATCTTCACCTGCCAGTAATTTTGCAAGTCACCTTGTACTTAATAAAAGAACAGAAAACAGGTTAACTTCAGCCACGCCAACAGCAGAAGCCAATTGGCAAGTGTTTCAAGTCAACAAATTTTTTGAGGACTTCATACCCATGGTAATGAACAAGTGCAGTCGATAGATAATCAATCTGAAGGTATTCCTTTTACCATCTGGTGAGCCAGACATATAGGACAGATGTCAGGTGGAAGGGTAACAGAGCAGACTCTATTTAAGCATTTATAAGCCATGCGTGAATATCGGTGCATTTTGCACTGTGCTACGAGGCACTGTGCCACGACTTTGTTCAGCAGCAGTACTGTGATGCGGGCATGGAAAGTGACAGCATGCACAGGAGAGGATAGGAAAAGAGGATACTGTACCAATTGGCACGGGGCATCCAGCCCATCCAGACCAGGCTGGCCTGGCTCGCCCTTTTCACCCTTAAAGCCCCGGAAACCCTGTGTCATAGAAACGGAACTGGGAGTGTTACTGGGATAGAGGCTGCAGGCGCCCTTCCGGCCTCTCTCTACGAGGGCACGGCACAGGGCAGAGAGGAGTGGCCCTGCTGGTGACTGGCAACCACTTTTATCCACCATTCATTTACATCTACAATGCCAAATGAGGCATTTGGCTTAACTAAATATTGTGGTATATCATATGGAAATCAAGACGCAACCAGGCAATAAACCTCATTCAGAGGATGAATTATTTTGAGGGATTTGGGTTGCCAGATTGTCCAAGGGGTCACTTCTCTCTGAGGGATCCGCTGTCTTACGTCACGGGGAGGTTTCCAACCCTCATCTGGGACATACCAATGGACAAGGTGCATCTAATCCAGGGGCACCCTGTTCTCCTTTCTCCCCTTTAGGCCCTTTTTTGCCCTTCTTTCCCTTCTCCCCCTGTGGACACAATGGTGTGATCAGCTGTAGAAATTTTTGCGCTGGAATAAATGAGCACATTTCTTGAAAGATAGTATATAGTTATGTATGCATTTATCTATACTGATACTTAATAGTTATGTATGCAGTTTACTCATTGTACTCTGCTTGTCTGTAATAGCCTACTGTGGAAAAAGTGAAGGATCAAACAGTAGAACACAGACAGTAACTGAAGCATATTTACTGAAAAAGTGAGTCACACGCAATCAGTGATCACCCTCACTGCAAGTGAACATTAGAACAGCAGGGAATTATTGGAAGGGAAGACTTTAATCCACTATGGGGAAAGACATGTTAGTTATATGGGAATAGGGTATCAAAAAGTAGGAACAATTGACACTAGCCCTGGAACAGATGAAGGGAGAAGGAATAAAAGGAGTCTTAGAGGGCACAAAGGAAGAGAAAGAGCAGGGAAAACACCTCAAGAATCCCAAACAGAACTTTTACCCAATCTACCCCTAAAATCACACAATAAAAAACTGTATCCCTTTCTCAATGTCCTCAGCAACTAAAGGGTGATGCAGCTTAATCTAAAATATAACACAACTAACAAAGGACTATACAGCATGAACATGGACCCTAACCTGCTCTATATCCCTTTTACAGATAATAATAATACTGGACACTAGTTGTTTTTGGGCTAAATGACAAAACTTAATGAGAAAATGATGAACATGGAGATTGACTGACTCATGACTTAAATGCAACTGGAAAAAATCTTAGGAGACATGATGTCAGATGTCTGGATCAGTATGTGTAATTGTCTCTAAGGAAAGGAAGGGATACAGTTTTCTTGAAAATGAAGGGATGGATATAAATGAGGCAGCATGCACACAAGAAGGAGTAACCCCAAAATCTTGAGCTCTCTACACATTGGGTCATGGAATCTGATTTGAGTGCAGGGCAGGTTGGGTCACTTAAACAAATAATCTATTAACCACATTAGACACCATGATTATCCATATTTCATCATGTTAGATGCTTTAATTAGTACAATAATCTGGCTGAAACATGCAATAACAAAAAGATGAATTAAAGTAGACTGATTAATGTAAGTAGATCTGCAATGAGAAGCAAAGTATTATGTACTATTTCCTGCTTGTTGAATGACTAGTGTATTCCATGACATTTCAAAATGTGTAAAGTTGTCATCTTTGTGTAACGTCTGAGGTGAAATGAGCAGCATGCATGAGAGGAGAAACTACATAAATGCAGCTTCATATTTCAGCAGCAACTGCCTGCTGTCAATGGACTATCTCTGAAAAACTTTGGTGTAAATCTAAACCAAAGGTGCGTAAACTGTTTTTCTATTTTCTTGGCTGAATCACATGGTTATGGAGTGATCAAATGAAGTGAGAAGCAAAATGCTGAATGATGCTTGAAATGTCATGTAAATAATTATGTTTCCTGAAGGTCTGAAGAGTAATGCTAGGTCATGGCCTTCTCAATTTTAATGCCTTTGGGTGGAGAATGAGAGAAATGGCAAATATATAAGTACAAAATAATAAATTGTATGTTAAATCAAAATGCGAGTTTGTGGCCAATATTAGGGTCCTATCCCTAAAATACGCTTTCATGGTCCATTGACATCAGATCGTCTAATTAAGAGGTTTTCTGAAAGGTTCCCTATGTCACGGTCACCTTTTCTCCTCTTTCCCCCACGTCGCCTTTCTCTCCCCTTAAGCCTGGTAACCCCTGCAAAATACAACTTCATATAATTACACATGTCTGGAGACCTAACTACTGAGGGCTGCATACTTTCAGTGACAGAGTGCTGCTACAAAACACAAACAGAAACCCAAGGCACAGTAAAAGACATCTCAACAGTAAGGTGGAATTGCTGTTGTTTGTTTCAACTTACATCCAGCCCAGGTGTCCCAGCAGCACCCTGTGGAAAAGACGGATGGAAATTAACATACATCTAAATTACTTAGTGTCTGTTTTATCATATGTAACATACTTTTCTATTACTCTTTTAAATCAATGGCAAATTTTATTTTCTTTCACAGCAGCAGTCTTTTACTCACTATTTTACACTAGTGAAATGTACTTACAGGTAGTCCATATGGTCCTCTTGGCCCAGGCTCACCTGCAGAACCTCTCTCACCCTGTAACGGACACACTTTACTGCTTACTACTACCATCACTATAATACCATCAACAAGTGTCACATAAAAATCTAGTTTTCTAAATATATGTTTTACATATTTGCCAGATATTCTGAAAGTAAACAACTACAAAAGACAACAGTAGTTAGTTAATAAAAGACTTTTATTGACAGTAAGTGACAAGTATGCAATTGCAACTTATTAGGCATTATATTCCTAACTGTTATTTACTGTATAACTGTATATTTACAGATGAAAATAACGTGTAAGAATGCAGAGGAGTAATATGACATAACTAGTATGTTTGTGGCCCTGAAAATCATACAAGCTTCAGAATTTATGACTGCCTGTGTTCTGCTGGCTTCCCCTGTTCTGCTTCCCTTATCTTCGTCCTCGTGCTTGCCATACCAAAGCCAATTTCACATTTTTGCGAACATGAGAGGAACAGTTAAAACAGGAATGTGTTCAACAGGTGTAATAAAGGTTATAGCTTTACACTTAAGTCAAACTCCTCTGTATATCTGTGCAGACAAGTGGTAGTCAGGTAAATGTAAATACTTTCATACAAACCTTTTTTTAAGTGAGACGCTTTGTGCCAGTTTAAGTAATAATTCAAAAACAATTTGAATATGCAAAAAAAAACTGTAACAAGAATTGAAACATATAATATTGCCCTAATTAATGCAGAGTGGGGAATTATAGTTTACACAAGGCTGCTTGTCAACATGGTGATCTGTAACAACAAATCCAACTTACTCTGTCTCCTTTAGGACCTGCAGGGCCAGATGCACCAATTGGGCCATCCATACCCTATAAACAGAAGAACAGACATCATTGTATTAATGATGTAAACCTTTGCTACAGTTTCTTGCAAAGTTTCAATAAACCTTTCTATATATATTTACACCTTAAAACTGTGCTTGCTTATCACATAGACTGTAGCAACCACAAAGGAACTCACTCATGCATATGTCTATCACAAAGGAACAAAGTGATCATGATGAATGGCAACATGTTAATAGATGAGTGGGTGTTAATTCTAGGTTAATTTCACACTCATCAGCAGACAGACAGGGATCTGGAGTGGCCTTTAGGCCTTTGATTGGAAGAAATGTCTCTGATGTCTGTTTCTACAGTCCCCCACTGCTACTCAAGTCTACTTTTGTGGCCCAAGTTGTCCTTTTTAAAAGCTCACTCAGGTTCCCCCATGAATGCACGTCTGGTCACAACATGACTAAAGGTACATTTCAAATCAAGCTAGAACTAAGGCAGAACTGAACAATTCAGACTGGATTTTTCTTACATAGTAATGCATGCAATTCCTGATACAGTATAACATTAATTTCTTTAAATAGGGACTATAAACATTGGTAGCAGTTGGAACGGCTTTCTTTCTCAGCAAATAGTATTCTTTCAATTTGTACAAGCACCAGACTCAGATTGAAGGTTCAGGTAACAGTTCCAAATGTATTGATATATATTTAATTTTTTTTAATACAGTCTCTGATTGAAAAACATAATTTAAATAGTATTATTTCTTATATTTTATATCTAAGTCCCACAGCAAAATTCATTGTTACTCAAGTCATTTTGTGGCCCAGCTTTCTTTCTTAAAGCTATGGAGATATGCTGGCTGGGGGATGAAGCTCGGTCATGTGAGACTCACCCTTAATCCCGGCTTGCCGTCCAAGCCAGATGCTCCCTGTGCGTTTATGAAAGTATGAGTGACATGAAGAGGGGGATTAGTACATGATGAACACAGTGAGAGGGACAAAAATTTGCCAACTGAGCTGTTAACACAAAGTTAACAAAAATAGACAGAACATCGGCATATAAAGCAGACAGGGACAGGACAGGAGACAACAGAGAAACAAAGAGGGACATGTTCATTATAGGGATACTTTAGCCAAAAATGAAATTTACACAGTTTTATCCCTTATTCTGTATGTGTTCAACATTTGCTTTTTTAGCTTGGCAATGGCATAATTTGGCATCTTGTAAACTGTATGTATAAAATCATTAGCAACTTTTCATTTCACTTTTGGTTAATTAATATGTAATTTTTTTTTTATGGTTTTACATTTCAGCATGTGTTGTATTTTTACCTTTACATTCACCAGTTACAGCCAATCAAGTTCTGTGTGAGTTGTTAAGTAATCACAAACAGATTTGCTTACATGGTTTCTGATACTGTACGACAAACTGCCACTTATAAATATAGACAAATGTACACACATCCCTAAAAACATTAGGCGCTATATCTAAATCTATAAGTAGATTAGATTTCATTCTGAGAAAATAGCTTGATTTTACTCTGCAAAAGCATCAGAGTTGGGTAGGAGGTTAAAAGTTAAAGAAGTTAAAAGAGGTTCAGATGATAAAACTGTTCCAATTTCATTTGTACATTTAATTTTTTAAATATTATTTAAATTAACCAAACAATTTAACCAGTTTTAAATTAAATGTGTTGCTTTAAACATACAGTTTGCATGACGCTAACCACATTGATACGGGTCATTGGAAGCTGTTTATTTTAGCCTTATAAGCCATGTATCTCAAATGTAAAATGTAAATTTCAGAGGTCTCAGCTGAAATGTGACACAAGTTGAACATTGTGCAGATTTGTTTTTGGATGTGCTATCCCTTTAAAAACAGAAACAGACAAGATGAAGAGGGCAGGAAATGGAAGAAAGGAGCTAAGAGATGTTAAAGGGGGCATAAGGGTTAGACCATTGAGATCCAAGGTGCATGGCTGTGACTTAGTCTACTTACAGGGAGGCCCATAGGTCCTCGGTCACCCTTATGGCCAGGCTCCCCTCGCACGCCTTTCAAACCATGCAAACCTGGCTCCCCCTAAATGCAGAGGAGTAGCAAGGGTTAGTACAGGGGAGCAATCATTGTCTATGTAGAAGAAAAACAGCTTGATAACTACCATTATGCAATGAGCACTCTTTGTGGCAAGTTATCTTTGTTAATTATAGGTTTTGGTACTCTACAGGGAAGAATGATTTCTTTTTAGAAATTCAGTAATGTCTTATTAACTAACAATGAAAAATGTTGAAGAACATATTAACATATATTTTTTTCTTTCGGTAGAACTCACCTTTGGTCCAGGGAATCCATGTGGGCCCTGAAAAGCATGAGCAAGTTATGCATTAGTTCTCTATATCTTTAGGTCTGATACTGTATTATATGACAAGCATGAACCATAAAGCTGGGGTGATCTGCAGGGCTTTAGACCAGGAGAGTTTTGCAATTTCCATGTTCTAACCAAACATAGCAATTAACTGATGAGCTAAATCAGATGTACTTGATATCACCACCTTCCTAAGACCTGAACAGGTCTTATTCCCTCTCCTCTCTATGAGAAATCTGACTCATATTGTTATCTAATCTACATATTCTCAGCACTTATCTGTTAATTATCTTTTTCCTGGTATGGTTCATTTTGATACACACAATTACAGAATAAGATCTTAAAATTAAATGGTTTAAATATATCCTACATTTGAAAAATGTAAATTAATATCACCATTCAAATTGAATGAGGTGACCTTATGGCCATTCACACTCACCATTGGACCAGGGGGGCCATGAGGCCCAGGTGCTCCAGGGGAACCTATAATCTGTTAATATGAGAAAAAATATCAATTTATGAAGAAGTCATGTTGGCAGCACTTAATTGTCCACTTTAGACTTGGTATTTGTTGTACTTACAGATGGTCCTTGAGGTCCAGGCAGGCCAGCATCGCCTTTGTCTCCTTTCTGACCATTAAGACCCTACACACATCATAAAAAATGTCTGACCTTCACTTAAAACTCACTGAACCTTTAAATCAGGACCTTGTACTACTGAAGCTAAATTAAGTTAAGATAAACACATGTAGATGTTAAACTTTTCCTTACTGGTAGTCCAGGTAATCCTACTGTTCCCTTATCTCCAGCTATTCCAGGCATGCCCATATCTCCTTTTGAACCTTTGTAACCCTGGGAACAGTGTGCAATTAACAGCATTATGATTTGCAATGGTATTTTACACATTAATTATACTTAAGAAATGGAAAGAAAACAATTTCTAAAAATGATTTTCCTACCCTCTCTCCATCAAGGCCTGGGAGACCTGGAGGTCCTTGATCACCCTTTGTAAAGGAAGTACAGTTTTTATGTTGCAGTGAGTTGCTTTCCAGTCATTGGTTTAACTTGTTTGTGGTAAAGAAGCGATACACTGTGTTTGTAAGATACATTTTAAATCAAAAGGTAATCCCATCTTTAATGCCAGATGATGATGATGATTTACTAATTCATTGACAGTTCAGAAATTGTCTTACTGAAACTAAACAGATTAATGTGGTTAAATAAAACAGCTGTATCCTTTTAATTAAACCTGTTCATGAGACAATAGTGAAAAACTAGCAGTTTAACACATCAAATGAATTGAACATAATTTGTACCTTAATGCCTTGTGGACCAATTGGTCCAGGAGGCCCAGGGGGACCCTAGATTAACAAATAAAAAAAACATAATCAGTTATTATATATGTATTTCAAATACAGATTGTGGGAGAGTGACACAATGTCTGTCAATCAGTAGCAAGACAATGATAAAAACATCAATGTAAATACAGGTGTACTTGTCTTTGGGCAGGTTTAATGAATAATCATTCTAAAATGAGGTAGCCATTTAGTTTTAAACATGCTTTAAATCTTCTTCCACTGAGACTGAAATATGTTGAATTAGTAACGAAAAGATTTCCAACTCTCACAGATATCACAAAAATGTGCTGGTATAGTTAAGTCGATCGTATTTCATATTCACTAACCATGCAAGCCATGGGGCACTATTCATTGTAGCAACTTTATGTGCAACCATTTGTTCAGTTTAGACAAGCTCTAATTATTCACACACTTGATGTCAGGCCAGCTACACTGACATAACTGTTGTGTAATGACATGTTTAGCCTGAGAAAATCCTTGAAATGCATTTAAAGTTACAGTGTGAGGTAATGTTGAAAACGATTGTTTTGAATACTCAAAGCCCTCTTAACCATTGCAACCACTACAAATAGTATGCTGTGGGGCAGCGGTGGTGTAATGGTTAGGGTGTTGCCCCTTCGACCTGTACATTGCTATTTCAAAATTGCAGACCAGTACCACTGAGGTACCCATGAGCAAGGTACCATCCCCAAGCACTGCTCCTGGGCGCTGCCATCAGCTACCCACTGCTCCTACATAGATGGGTTAAATGCAGAGGTCATATTTAATTGTGGTGCACTGTATGCTGTGCTGGGGTGGGTTCACAATGACAAATAATCATGTGAATCTGTTCTTAGCTGTGACTGTGTGATTGTGTAGCCCCAGTCTCAGACACTCTGCTCATATGCCTTGTTCACAATAGTCAGGATTTTGTCTGGTGCATTTTAATTGGCTAGCAGTAGTTTTTTCCAGCTTAATTTGAGTCTGTAGTAGCAAATAGTTGGCTGGACATTGTGAGGAAAAATGAGCCTTTATGTACCTGTGGGACTGAAAAAAGGTTGGCCTTTTTGTAATATTAGGGAGTTCCTGGCATTGTTAAACTGCAAAGGCACCAGATTTTATGACAGGCAATCTGCCAAGTGAGACTGGCAAGGAAATTACATCTACGTACAGTAAAAGGAGGAAATCTTAAAATCAGCACTGGACAGCGCACTCAAGAAAAGCAGGGTTAACAGAAGCAAATGAAAGAATAACAGAGCAGCAACAGCAGGATCACATCATGTCATAATGGTCCTAAGAAGACAGTCTGATGGAATAGTGCATAATACACATCCCAGTGTAGCCTTTGTAATGCACTCTGAAGTTTGGATAATCTGTGTTGCTCCCTATCATGCAAAGCAGTTGAAGTATCTTATTCATGCAATAACAGCTGGTGTATTTCTTAGTGTATGACTTCACTGTTTGTTTTGATGACAGGGTAAGACCCAGAAGAAGCGGATGCATGTTATTTGCCAGAGAGGCAAGAATGTTTTTTTCTTTTCTTGTCTTAGTGGTATTGCTTCTTTGAAAAAAGAATATGTAGCAAATGTTTGTTTTAGTCTCACTTTTTTCTTCTCACAATCTCACTTGCCGCCCCTTACACCAGTTACATGCTGTATTTATTTTGCTAGACATTGTTATGCAGGTTAGATGTGTTTTCTTTGGCACTGTCCATAGTCCACCTTTGTAGCTTCATTGGTTTGAATGTACTCCAGTTTAGCCTTATCCCAATATAGTTTTAGCTGACTTGTGAACCTTATACTTGATTCCTCCCCTCATTCCTTGTACTGTTGTCTAGTCTGCTCCATACCTTGTTAAACACCTATATTACTGGCAATATTTTTTTTTTGTATTGGATGTCTTTACTCTTTGTTTCCTTGTGTGCATTTGTTGTATTATACCCTTGTGTGAAGCATCAGTTTCTTCCAAGAAACCTCCATGTTACTCCCCGTCACCTCTAGAAAATGCAAGGGGATTGTAATTGTTCTCATTTTTAATAGAGATGCATTTCTGTTGAGCAATACAGACTGTTATATACACTGATTTATCCAACTCATCTCCTTCTGAGCATATACTGCCACGAAGGAAGACAGATAGATACAGAAAATTTTCTTTGAAATCAAGTGTAATAAAAGCATTACTACACCCAGGGCTACACATTGTTTTGGTGTAGGAGAATTCATCGCAGATGCTAGTACCACAAAATAATTCCTTGGGATGATTTTGTGTACACTAGACGTGCAAATGCCATATGAGTTTCAGAAGAGTGCAAGCAGAGGCAGTAGTTCTCACACAATTTCCTACATGTGTACCAGATCAGGAATGCCATTATCAATAATGATGAAAGTTGCTGGAACCATGTCATTTAATCTTTTTCCAACAGCAATATCAGCACTAATGTTTTGGAATGTGCTTTATAGCTCACTTTGTAATCTGTGAATAGGCCTGACTAAAATGTTATTTAAAGTGCCAACTGAGCAATAGTCTGTCAAAATGTTTCTTTTTGATACAATTCTGTATTTTGTTGTGGTAAAAAGACATGATTGTGTCTTTGGCAATTGCACCAGACTGAGAGTATGGTCAGGGTATGTGCAGCTTGCATGGCTGAATCAGTCCTTAAAAAATTTAATCAGGGCACAATATCAGCGTCCTCCAGACACTTCTGCACTGTACCACCTCACATGCCACATGGATTCTCCCTAACCTCCCTAATGGGACAGAAGTTCGAGGAATATCTGTATTGGCTTTGCCCTGCACTGGTTCACAGTCCAGCTCACTCAGTTAAAGCTATGGTCAACACAGCTCAAAGCCAGATGAATGTCCTGGTTCACAGTTTGACATCTTAACATTTCCAGTCACTTTTCAGCTTGACACCTCAGCTTTTGTCTTTTGAGTTGTGGAGGTTAGTGGAGGTGGGTGGGTGGGTGAGGGGTTCCCTTACCATGTACATTAATACCACCAGCATTTCATCATGTTTTATTCACATCCAACTTGTGAAAAGTTATCACTTGCGTGCCTGCATAATTAAGTCATTAACATGAAAAGAAAGCCTGCTAGAGGGGTTTGAGAAATTTACAAAGTCAGAATTGTTCACTGTGCTGGTGATAGAAAACAGATGTCCAATAGATCTTAAACAGAACTGGTTACAGATACATTGCCATTGCTTAACTGGGTGTAGCTTTTTTAGCTGCCAAGCTATCATGTGAACTGTGTTGGACAAGACAGCTTTTACCGTGTTAAAAGTTAAATTTTCTTCATAATTTGAATGTAGCAGCAAATGCAAAGAACAAAGAACACAACAAATAACATTTAAAGTAAAAAGCTTATGATTCATTCCATATTGCCTAGACATACAATGCTTTGACTGGGAAAACTGTAGGACAGCATTGTTACTTATATTATATATTTATAATATTTATTATATATATTTGTTATTTATATTTATACTTATTTTGTTATTTTTCTTTCTTTTCTTTTGCTTGTTTTTGCTATCCGGTGTCAACCAGAGAAGGATGGGTTCCCCC
>JBBPDA010000013.1:13111971-13128217 GCA_037974385.1 Arnoldichthys spilopterus | reverse complement strand
ATGGTTGGTAGAGGTTCAAATACTTATTTCACTCAATGAAATGCAAATCAGTTTCTATCTTTTATTTAAAGTTATTTCTTTCAATTTTCCTTTTGATTTGCTATCTGCTATTCCAAAATCAGAGAGGGGTCAAATAATTATTTCCTCCACTGTAGATCCACATAACAATGCATTGGCCTACATAAGTTAAAGTGTAAGACTTTACCTGCCTACTATAAAAAAAACATGTCATGGCAGATATCAAATTATGTTATGAGTTTGTCCAGTTATATAACAAACAATATCATGTTACCATTACTGCTAATTGGCATGACACATTTCTCCAGTTGGTTATGATAGAGTTTAGGTGGGGCACCTGCAAAATGTTGTCAGGCTATATTCACATACAAATCAAAACCTAACTTTTATAGCTTGATAGAAACTATAGCCTTTTGTTTTATTTTCCTCCTGAGCTATGCAGGCGCCAGGTAAAACAACCAACTCACTGAAGTGTCTCAGTCCTTTGGCCATATATAATCAAATGAGTGAGGTGACTAAATTTTGCCTAAGCTTTGACAGTGATGAGTGTTAGTTATAGTCAAAAATAATGCCTACAGTTAAGCTGTGCCACTTTGGTGCCTCTGCTGCTTAAAACAGTGCCAGCCTGACTCTAATGATTGCTGTAAGCAGAACATGAGAGACTGGAGCTGTAGAAGTTCTCAGTGGCTCAGAGGCGTACATGGCACCGCCAGCAGCTGCTGCCAGATGACTGGGGTAGGCTGTGACCTCAAGATTGTGAGGCACTGCCTGGAGACTATGCCATTGGCCAAGCCTCCACCCCTCAGGAACCTTCTCGCAATCCAATTAGAGAGTTCATTGTGCACAATTTTGACCAAAACAAGGTTTTTCCAGCTCAAAGATGGCAGAATTTTAGTAGAACTGGCGCAGTTTTGTAAGTCACAGCTAATTTCACACCCAGTTAAATATTTACACACACTGCCCTGAAAAGTAATTGTTTTAAGCACTAAAAACATGCATCTCCATTAAGATGAGATGCTTTCATGCTGTTCAGCAACAAGGAAATGTTTGGGGTTTTATGAGTGTAATGAGAAGAAAGTGGATTTCTGTGTATCATCATACAGAAAATGTTGATACTCTTAAAATCATTGTGTTGATATGGTTCCTATTGGAAATCTCTTTGACTTCTTATGTCATTCATTTAATTCAATTCTTACAAATGTTCCAAAGGTAATTATATTTTTTGTTACACATATTCTAGTTATGACAGACATCATATCTCTAACACAGGCTCACATAAGCAATCTGTGTTTTGCATTCTGTCAACAAGTTACCTTTTAAATTTCGAGTTAAAACACTACTTTTACAGTACACCCCTGTCACATTTCTCAATTATCCTACCAAACATCTGAATATGTTCTCATAACTGAATCGGTGCTTTGCTTTGCTGTCACAGTGTTACCTTTACAAACCAGATTGTATTCTTTTTCCTTGGGTCTATAAGCCCAAGTCTTGGCATCTCCATGGTTCACGATTCAAGGAATAAGAGGGCCTGTAACATCTGTGAGAAGTTTCACACTGGCTACAAGACTTCACTTAAAATTTAAGGCTTTTTCCAAATCATGACTAAGTGCTTTTTTACCGTGCAAACTGGACCTGGATTGTATGCATCACTGCACATAGTCAGTGGTGAATAACACTTAAAACTGCTATACTAAAGAATTTGAGCCCCTTACAACAGTATATGAAAGCAGTGTTCTTGAAGACATCCCCTGTTTTCATTCAGACTTGTACACTTTGTGTGATTAGTATCCTGCACATCTAATTTGACTCAACTCGTTTTAAATGATCAGACAATATATGCGCTCACACTCAACAGATTTATGCTGCAACAAAATGCATATCACATTGTTCCTGAAAAAGCACTAATGCTGTGATACAGTTCATATACACAAGGTTATGTGGACTCCCTCCAACTCACACACACACACCTTATAGATATAACAGTATGGTAGGAGCTTTTGCATGTCTGGTGAGGAAAGCTGTAAGGCATTTTATTTCCCATGACACCGGCTCCTTTTTTCATATTTCCCCCCTTTGGTTAAACTACTTTATTACACCTAGGTAGACGAGATCAAAGTGTTTCCCAAGCAACAAAATTTTTATCATGCCCCATTTTCTTTTTGGGCCATTTTCCATTCATTTTCCAGCATCTGTTTCCTACAATGCTTCTCTTACTTGGTCACAGAATTCACCAGCAGTAAGACTGCCCATAAAATTTAAAGTATCAAAATGGCTGTATAATAAATCAGTAGAGAGACACTAAGGACAAAGTTACACAGCCAGTGTATAAGTATCTCCAGCTACTTAATGCAGTGTGAAAGATTACATTATATTTTAGAAGTCAATATTAGTGTTGAGTTTTTTTTTATTCATTTGTATCTTACGATTTTATAATCATGTCAAATAGCCCATGGCGGTATTTGACAAAGAGCACACAGGCAAGAAAGAGTAATCAACAGTATTTATTTAATTACTTATTTGTGTTGATATATTGCTTTGCAGTGTAATTTTAGCTTAGGAATTGCCTACATTTTGCAGCACTCAGGTGTTATCTTACATAACCCTGTTAAACTGTAGTCAGTACATTAAGGTACTACCCATTTGCAGTACAATGGGCGGATGCAAAGATAGGGCGGATTTTTAAGAACACATGCTCTTAGCTCTAGGCTAGCCTTAGTAAGCTAGTAAGCTAGTTATGTGTTAAATCTGAAAAAAGTCTGAGTTTATCTTAAATGAGCTAATTAACTTTTCACATGACAAGCGATAATTGCACACCCCCCTTCATTTTTAAGGAGAATCAGTCAAGCAGGCAGAGTGATGCAGATGGGGCAGCAGTAACTTTAATGCCCTACCACATGGACGTCTGAATCAAGTGTTTTCTGATATCTGTGCCGTCAGGTAAGTGCTAGTTACAGTTTCCATGGTTTCCACACCAGAGACACAATTTTAGTATGTGCTGAACAGTAAAGTTCTGACCTTTCATATGGGAAGCAGAGAGACAGCAAGCAGTTTGATGCATGCCATGTGAAAAGCCCCTAATTGCTTAGTTTGGCTTAGACTTGAGGTTAAGAATGAGAATTGTGTAACACTGCTGTTATTTATTTGCAGAAAATTTACAAATATTTTACATGTGAAGTGTCTGAAAACCATTTGTGTTCAAAAATTAAAAATTAGTGTTTTTTTTTCTGTGTGATTTTGTTGTTGCTAACTGTTGTAACACTGTCACTGTCTTGATCCTTGTTCTTGTTTGCTTGCCTTTGTCATGTGCTCCTATGTTCCTGCCCTGCCCCTGATTGTATTTAGCGGTCCTTTGTTATGTCTCTGCCCTGTTTCCAGGTGTTCAGTGTTTCATGTAGCTTTATATACCCTTGTGTTGGTTTAGTTGGTGTTGGATATCTGCTCTAAGCTCTGTTGAAATCACTGTTATTCTGTTTCCCTGTTGTCATTCCTCTACATGTACCCTTGTTTATTATGTATCTCAGTATCTTTGGTACTAATTTACTGTTAAACTCACAGAATGCTTGCATTTACTTCCAAGTACTCAAAAATACATGCATAGCCTTTAGTTTACTAAGAAGCCAGCTGGCAGAGTAAAGTAACAAAGTATTGTAGTCACTGTATAAGTAAACACATAACAGATTTATAGAGTTTGAATATTAAAATGTAATGTTATAGTATTGAATGAAATGTTACAGTGTTGAAAATAGCAAATAATTGCCGTAGATTACACTTAAAACACCAGAGTCCATTTTTTCTTTAAGGACAGTTAATGAAATATGATCAATGCAATACTGAAATTTTTTCAGTGGTGTCTTTGAAACTACCACTGCTATGATGTAAAGAGCTGTTTTGATTTTTCATTTTAGTTTTGTTCATGCATGAATGTCATCACTTACACACAGCAGTTATGCAGACTCACCTTCTCACCAATGTCACCTTTCTGGCCATCTTCCCCCATGTCACCCTGTGAGGAAAAGCACAGTTTACAAACCATGGCTCAGGAATCTAGTTTCATATTGTACTGAAAGTTCAAACTCAACCACTATTGGGTCTCCATGTTTGGTTTGAGAGCATTAGCGGTGTTTTACAGCATTTAGGGCACTGTTCATACTTCAAATGCCAGATAAAAAACACAATCTGAATTGGAAAGGACAACATAACAGCTTTTGTCAATAGTTAGTTCCAGTGCCAAACTGCTGGCAGCAGCCTACAGTTTGTTCCTGCTCCATAATTCTGCCACCCCCAACATTCAGTCAATAGGCAGACAGCAATTACTTAGTGAAAGCTTCATTATTTACACCATACTTCTGCTATTTAACAAACTGTTGAGTGAGTTTCTGCATTTTTGTTATGGTTTTACAATATTAAATACATGGGGAACATATAGGTTCTATTTTTAAGAAGTGAGGCTGGGAAAAGCTGATGAAAATGATCTAGGTTTTATACTACTGGATGTTTATTATGGCACAGCACACAGATTGTTGTAGAAAAAATTATATCATAATGGTACTGCAGGAGAAATGTGTACTGCCACCCTTTGATTCCACCATCTACATTTTAGTTTGAGTGTGTTGGCCAGAGATGGAATCTTGGATGAATCTGTACTTAGGTGGCCTTTCCTGCTGCTGTGACCAACTGTGCCAATGCATTAGTTAAGATGACTCATAGAATCCCTTCCTACCTCTTCAGCTCCACTGTACAGTTTCTCTTTTTAACCAGAGAGACAAACTGAACCATTAGTATGCAAGTAGGGTAAATGTTCCATTCTGGTTGAGTATTTTTTTCTTTACCTTGAGTTGCCAGTGTATTAGGTACTTTCTCCTTAAACCCACAGACCATTTAATCAGGTACACCCACCTTTGTAGGTTTACAGTTAAAGACTGTAGTTTATCTGTTGATATCCACCACTCACCCTTGATGAGTATACTGGGTTTTTAGACACGGTGTACTTTTAATGGCCTCTTTATTAGACAAACTTGTTGGATCAACTTGTAGTTATACAGTTACAGACTATAGCTATTTTTATTCCATGAATAATTTATATCACTCATTCTTTAGCCCTTTATTGGTGGTTAGTGTTTGACCACATTAAAAAATTGACAGCCCAGCAGCAACACTGAGGTGTGTGTAAAATCTCAGCAATACAAAGTACAAAGTGTCCACATTGGGTTGGCTTGTCAGGACAAATCTGAAGAAAACAAACTTATTTCTGTTTACCATTAAAAGTAATTAATGATTTGCCTAGATTGACTGAGTTGTTAAAGAGCTTGACCAGTGGTCCAGTGGTGGTCCCATTCCACTACCAAAAAGTGTAGAGAGGGACTGATAATTACAGTAACCTACATGCCAAGTATTTGTGATAAAATGTCACTTTCACAAGCGGTTGGAGCAGTAATACTACTGCCCTCCATTCAGCATATTTGAGTCTGATCCATTGCTGGGGTAAGCGCACCAAGACACACAAATAAGACTCTCTGGGCAAAACTCCTAAAAGTATACATGTGTAACAAATTTACATTTTAATTATTTCTGGAAAAAAGTAGATGCAAAATGTGTAAATGTAGAAGTCAGGTGTACTTAATCAATCAATTAATAAAATATTACAAATCAATAATTGTATGGAATGCATATTTAGTGAGAATCCGATAACCACAGACACACAATAAGGTGAAATTATGTACTGAAAGTACTCATGGAGCATGAAACCAATGGGCAGTTGTGGTCTAGTGGGCAGGGCATTACCCTAGGGGCCTGAAGGTCACAGGTTCAAGTCCCTGGCTGGGCACTACTGAGGCACATGCCCCTGTGTGATGGGTTAAATGCAGAGGTTACATTTTGGTGTGGTGTTTAAATGTGTTTACAATGACAAGTAGTCACTTTCGCATCACTAAATGTAATTTGAGTTTTGTTCTACAGTTATATTGGCTCATATCCACATATCAAAAAATGACTATAGTTTACCTTTACCTTCCTATACTTACAGTCTTATAAGGGTTTGCTATAATGATAATTGTATTCGTCAAGAAACATCCCTTATGCACTTGTTGTCTATTCACTAGACCTAATTCATTATGTAAATAAAGTCTTTATCCAAAATCTGATTTAGTGTTATATAAGTAGAGACAGGTTTTATGACATGATTGCTCTGAGTAACATGGACGGATGCAAAAACATGACTTTACCTTTTCACCTCGTTCTCCTCTTTCACCCTGTTGGAAAAGAAAACTGCTTATGTTAAATGTTCAAAAGTCAGAGAGTGCTAAAGCAATGGAAAAAAAGGTTAGATCATATCTGGGAGTTTAAAAGGGATCTAAAGTTTGTCTAAGAAATTAAGCTAATGTTACAGCTACTCCTTCTACAGATGACCTCAGAACTAAGGAACAACTAGTTCCTTAGTGCCTTAGTTTAAAATAAACATCTGGACATCACTGAGCCAAGGCAGACACCAGAGTTTAAAATGAGATACAAATATTTGCATTGATAAACATAGCCAATGTTTTATGGAAATCCTGTGAAATGGAAACATTTTGAACTGAGGTTGATGACAAATAATATTCTTTCAGTTTCTTCTGAAATGACAATGTGATTGTGGCTGATGAATTTTCAAGTGCATGTCAACATAATCTCTGATGATTTGATGGTCTAAGAAATGATGCCACCACTTAATGTTCATGCCTAAGCAAAATAATTATATTTTTCAGATATGAAATGGATCTCCTGATTGGAGATAAATTGTGCACATGACATTTAAAACCAAATTGTGCACAAACCTTGACACCAGGGATTCCATCTAACCCCGGCGTACCCACCTCCCCCTACAAACAGATGAACACACAAGTGACCCATTTAATAACCCCACACAAGGATTCATGAACCATCAGTATCAGAAGTTTTAATAAAACAACATACTGAATATAGGGTATTATCCTGTCAAATCTTTTTAAAACTACGAAAAAGTTTGATTTTACTGGTATATTGATTTATTGTTCTGATAAAAATATAAAGTATAAAATAGCTATTTTTTAGTAAATGTTCAGCTTGTTTAACTAATGTGACATGGTAGCAGTAGCTAGCTGTTGTACTGCACTGTTTTCGATTTAGTGTTGCAAATTGTATACCTCAGACTCCACATGTAAACCTTTTTTTTTATCAATTAAAGAATTTTCCCACAACTATATGTTCAAATTGTCAAAATCATGACTTATCATCTCTTGTGAAAATATCTGCAATATTGTGACCTTATATTTTTGCCCACTTCTACTTTCACTTAGATTACCATTTTTAGGAATACGGTTAAATTGAAACTAGTCTAAGTCCCATGTGTGAGTGTGAAGAGAAGGCTCTTTCCTGTTCCAGAATTTTTGTACCCCTGTGAAAAAAACAAGGTCTATAAAGACATAATTTAATGAGCTTGGTGTAAAGGAAATCCAGTACTCTGTAAAGAGCCCTGACCTTAAACCAACTATGGACTGAAGTAGAACATCAACTGAAAGCCAGGCCTTCTTGTCCAACTGTTACATCTGCAAAGGGGGTGCCAACTCCTTATTAATGCCCATGGTTTGAAAACAGAATATGCCAAATGCTTATATAAGTGTGATGCTCAGATGTTCAAATACATTTGGCTATATAGTATAGCTTTAACCTCACTGTATACTTGTTAGTTTGAAACTATACTTCATGATTTTCTGGGAACTTAACTTAATGGAGGTTTAAATGGACTGACTAAAACTAATGCTGATTATTTCAGTTTTAATTATTCAGTTTGAATAATTTCAGTTTTTCACTTGTTACAAAAACACTTGTTTATAATCTAAACATGCATGTTTAAAATCGTGAACAAAGCAGAGGCTTATATTAGAAATATCCAAACCAGTAACTAGTGTCCAACTACTGTTAACTCCTGCTGCCACAGAGCAAACAGATAAGTACAGAGCCACATCAGTGATCGATCAACTTTATGATTTAGTCAAGAGTAATAGTAGACAAAAAGCTGCAATATTTCACTACAAAAAACAGAAACAGAAGATTTTTGGAAGGACAAGAGAAATGCTATGTAAAGCAAAAAAATGTTAGAAAAACTAAAGAATTGCTGAAACAACACTATGACTACCCCAGAATTTCCTCTGGGATTACCACCAGGCTACACTATTTGCAGCAATTCCTGACTTCAGCTTTAAAATTATGCCTTTGAGCTTTTTTGGACAAAATAGTGTAGAGTTTCACCATGTTGAAGATACAGAGCTGCTGCTCAGTCTGGGTTGATGAAATGGTTTACATTCTAAAGCTCTGTCTATCAAGTTTGTTCCAACATGGAAGGGGTTAGACAGGAAATCTTTTTAACACCCATTAGATATGAGTTGTTTTTAAAGCTTTAAGACAGAAGGCTGGTGAGCAGCAATAACAAATAAAATCTGTTTTGCAGAGGGATATGGTTTTCACTATTCCAGACTTCAAGGTTTACATTATTATACACCAAAAGCAATGAACACTCTTACCTTTAATCCATCAGTACCTGGAATGCCAGATGGCCCAATGGAACCCTAGGAGTTAAAGACATTAAGCTGAAATTTTGAGACTCGGGTTTGGAAATGGTCTGGCTTTTTCCATTTCATTTTCATTTGGAACAGGTAAAACATATCAGGAAAACGCAAAACATCTCAGGGCTAGTGCTCATATATTAAAATTCATAAGTATGGGATCACTGTTTGAAATTTCTGCTTGAAACATGCACAAATCATGGGGCAAATAACACCACAAAATATATTACTATAACCAACTAATTAAAGAATTTCATAACTTTAATAACTAACTGCAAATACTGAAGAAGATATTTAAATATCTTCTGGTCTTTAACCTACTATATTTAAGTCTTAACATTAATAAAATTAAAATTAAAACATAAATTTTTGAATATGTTTTAAGTATTTAAATTATGCTAAAAAAACATGACTACTTAAAGCTATCAGTAGGGCTGAACAATTAATTGTTTTTAAACAAAAATCACAAATTGTAAGAGTGGAATTTTTACATTGCAAGTGTTGCAATTTTAAAAGTATTATGTGTATCTAATATTGGCAAGTTTTAATTGGGGAAGTCTAATCATCCAGAAAGTGAGAAATAGCCCTCTGGGCACATTACAAGCCACAAGTGTAAAAAATATATATCTGGGAGAAATTACACATTTTCCCCAAACCGTTCAGAACTAGCTGCACTCTAAATGCAATAATCTTGAGCTAGTCTAAAATAAGGGTAGGAAAATTGGGAAAAATCAAACAAGTAGCATTTCATTAGGTAATGCTCTGTATGTTGCAGACCACACTGCTCAGTGTAATAATCATTATGACATCTCAGTGAATAACAATCACATGGTAACTCTGATGTTTTCATTAACCTCTCACTCAGTATAATATAATATAATATAATATATAATAACAAACAATAAAGAGTCTACTGCCATCTCTTCATTTGTTTAGTTCCCAGTGAATCTTTCGGTCAAACTGGGCCAAAATCTGTTCTTCAGTATTTTTTAAATATTATTTGCTATTTGCCAGGAAAAACAACTTGCAAGTAATTTTGAATGACTCAAATCTGCTGCAATGTGAGTGCACAAATCAGTAATTATTAACACTGAAGGATGAAAACTTAGCTAATGTCAGGCTACGCCCAAATGAGGGCCTTAGGTGGGACGAATGGTTTGTGAATCATCGAACCCCTGAGTAATATGAGGGCCTGTTGGTCACTCAGGCAGGAAGTGTATAATAAGCTTACTTTGGAAAACACTTGGAGCTACCTGATAGCCGGACAAAATCCAGCTGCTGACCATATACATCAGCACTTCACTCATTGCTTAGTCATTTTGGTTAGTGTTTTAGACAATTTACTGCTGATATAGGCTGACATATGTACACTATACACACACACACACACACACACAGACACACACACACACATACACACAGTGATCAGTCACAACATTAAAACCACTAACAGTTGAAAGTGAATAACATTATATTTATACAAATACACCTGTGAAAAGGTGGGTTATATTAGGCTGCACGTATATAGTCAGCTCTTAAAGTTTAAAGTTGTGTCGAAAAAAGGTCAAATGTGCAATCTTTAGCATGTAAGAGACTCACAAGGCCTTTTAGGGCAACATATGCTCCAATCCAGACAACGTCTTTACAGGGAAGGCCTTGCATATTTCATGAAGACTGCTAAATCACATATTGCAACTATTATAACAGCAATGTTTTGTGGTAGAAGAGTATGGGTGCTGAATTGGTCTGTCTGATGTCCAGACCTTTCACCAATTTAAAACATTTGGTGCATCATGAAATATGACAAAGAAGAGGCAGGACTGTTGAGCAACTAGAATCCTATATCAGAAAAGAATGGGACAACATTCCTCTACTAGAAGTCCAGCAACTGCTCTTCTCAGTTCCCAGACATGTACAGACTGTTTTTAAAAGAAGAGGGGATGCTACACAGTGGTAAACACTGGCATGTCCCAGTTTTTTTCAGATGTGTTTCTGCCATCAAATTCTAAATAACCTATTATATATTTTGTTAAAATGGCACATTTACTCAGGTTAAACATTTGAATGATTTTCTGTGTTTTATTGTGAGTAAATTATTTAGATATAGATTTATATATAGATTATGATGTTTGCAAATCATTGCATTCTGTTTATTTTCATTTGTACAAAGCATCCAAACTTTTTTGGAATTGATTTTGTACATGGGTCAAAATTCAGTGCAGTAAAAATTGACTTTTTATCATTGTGAACATACTCAAGCACCACAACGAAATGTGACCTCTGCATTTAACAAATCACACATGCAGACATGGAGCAGCGGGCATTTATCAACAGCACCCAGGGAGCAGTGTAGCGGGGCGGTACCTGGCTTAAGGGTACCTTAGTAGTGCCTGGGCCTGTATCGTTGTGCTCCTGAAATACACAGTTTCTCTTGCATTTGCAGTTCTCTGCATGTATATGTTCTACATTTATTTGCAGTTTTCTGCAATGACAGCTGTGTTCAATTGTAACCAATTGTTTGTTCTCTTAAATTTTTTTCTTGAATGGAACCCTGTCCACTGTTCTATCAGCACCTCCAATTACTAATCTTTAAATGAAACTCAATTACATTCATACAATATAACGACCAAGTGGCTATACTCAAGACCTAAATGTGTCTGTGCTTATGTTACATGAACTTTGTGATACATCACTTAGTTGCCATGATTTATGAATCTTTGTAATAAGATCAACAGTCTGGCTTGTAAAGAATGACTTAAACCATACCTTGGGTCCTGGAGGGCCCTCAGGTCCCTGGAAAGAGAAAAAGACAGAAAAAAGTCATAAGGTATGAAATAATACCATTAACTCTGCCAGGTCAGTCCTTAGAGATTACTTGCCTTGCCCAAGCAAGGTTTTCATGCAGTTAGAACAAGCCCCTAAGGCCTTTTGGATGAAGTAAGAATTACAATCAAAGCCTTGTTTCATTTTTGAAGGAAAAAAATCACTATTCCTCCTGCTGAAACACAAAATGTACTCTTTAACAAAGCCCTATTCCAAATAATATACATAATTAGGTACTTCGTGTTCTCTTTTTTTGGTGACAATTTCATCCTCTCCTGCTGAACACAGAATTCATACAGGTCAGTTCACAAGAAAGAGCAGGCATACAGGTTCACAAAAAGTGGCAGCTAGATCTGTATTGAGAGGCAACAAAATTGCATCTTGACCCCTGAAGAACAATCTATTTAAAAATGAATACAGAAAAAACGTTTGACATTATACTTAAACATTATTTTTTTTCATAAACATACATTTGTTCTTTATCATAAAGCTGCTGTTGGCAAGTACAGCTTCATCATAACATACAGTAAGATAGCTTTTTGTAGACTTGATAAGTCAATTTTTTCCTGGCATTACATCTTAAATCAAACAAAGACTTCTGTGATGGAATTTTCAAATTTCAAAATTCTCTAAGAATTTTCAGTTAGAAACAATGCAGGTCTGGCTAGGCTGGTCAACCACTTTGCCATTAATACTAACCAAAGTTAATCTTGAGTTATGTCTTGAAATATATTGGCTGATTAAATTTTTCTCTAATACATTTTGTACATTACTCCATTTATGCTTCCTTCAGTGATGTGTAATGCTGTAATACTGTTTTTAGAGAAGCAGCCCTATATCATGTGGTTTCCATACTCATTCTTTACTGTGGGCATAGTGTTCTTGGGATCATAATTGCAACTTTCTTCATTCTTCACCTCAATTACTGCCAAAGAATTCAATTTTTGTTTCATCTGACTAGACCATACTATTTAAAAGTGTTACAATTTGTGTAAAAGCAAGGATGTTTTTTGCAATATATCTTTTCAACCAAAGGCAACATCTTGCTCCAAATAACATAAAAGGTGTAAAAACGTGTAAAAAATAATCACACTCTGTCATGCCCCTTGACCCCAAACGTCACTATGCATAGCACAGTTTGAACATACATACAACCATAGATGTCATTTATGTTGGGGACGTCTCCCATGGCCCATTTCCCTCCCAGCACTTTTTTGGAAAGTTTTGCAGCAGTCTTGAATTACACTGCAAAGGCCAAGAGCTACACATTGTCTGACCTGAGGTTGAGCATGTTGATCAGGGAGAGTTTGGCTTAAACAGTATATGAAATACAAAAGCTAACAGTTAACAAATCACATCAATAGATGTTTGTGTGTGACACTATCCTAACATTCTTAGGCCACCCTTTTTCAGGACAAAAAGTCAAATAATTATTTGGCACGTATGTAGACGTCCAGTCTGACTACCTATACATTTAAATTAATCAACCTTTTACACACCTCTTCAGCATTTCGAAAAATGCAAGGGTAAGTGGGACTTCCACCCTCAATTACTCAAATGGCAGCATGTCAGTGTAATCTTGCTCTCTGAATATTCTAATGTCTGTGATGTGAAGCCATAGCATCAGCCACAACTGACTGTGATGACTCAGAGATTACCATGAAATGACAACTATTTATCTGACACTACATACTGAATCTGACTCAGTAATATTTTCAGTGGAAAAGGTAGATGTGACGGGTAGCTTTGTGTCTAAAAAGGTAACTTAATCATGTTAACAACGTCTCTTGGGAATAAACCTAAAAACATAAAGTTTTGCATTCTTTTCTTGTACTCACTTTGTAGTCTAGACATTTTGCTGGCATTGTCAGGAGGTGGGGTGCTGTTCTGATGCTTCAGAAATCACCTTACCATTTCTTATCCAAACTTGTGAACAGTAACCGTGATCAATCTTGCAGCCTGCTACTTCCTGCTGGTTGCCCCAAGAAAATGACTTGGTCACACAGACATACCATAACTGCTGATAATGAAGAACAGTACTGACAAAGCCCTCTACAGCTTGTGCAGGTTCAACACTATGAAAATAAGTATAGCCAAACGAAAAACAACATCAATTTTATTTATGTCTACATAAAAACGGTAGGCTCATAGGTGGGTAAGCCATATTTAGAGATGTGTAAACTATACTTGGAGGTGCATGAACTATATTTAGAGCTTCATAAACACTACTTCTGAAATTCAGGAGGTGTGTAATCGGCGTTTACGTGCGTTAACCCACCACTACAGCCCTGGTAAGGATATATCAAACATCACCTTAGGTTAGACAGATTCAGAAAATCACAGTGCAAGCAGAATCTGTCTGAGGGAATAATTTTGCAGTCAAGACC
The DNA here is from genome assembly GCA_037974385.1 of Arnoldichthys spilopterus. Classification (NCBI taxonomy): domain Eukaryota; kingdom Metazoa; phylum Chordata; class Actinopteri; order Characiformes; family Lepidarchidae; genus Arnoldichthys; species Arnoldichthys spilopterus. The sequence continues at coordinate 13,114,410 of JBBPDA010000013.1, read as the reverse complement.
TCATGAGTGACAAGAAAGTTCTCAGAGACAAAGGCAATCACAGTCCTGTCTCCAGCCATCCTTGGCCCCTGAGCCACCATGGAGTGCTGCGCTTTATCATCCTCCCTACATCCCTGTCAGGGTGCATGCAGCTGCCAAAAACACTCCTGTCCCTGACTCATCAGAATAGGCCCCTTAACTGGGTGAGACCTAGGAGATTCCCCTGATCCCACACCATCGACCAGGGCCTGACTATGGTGCAGAGCAAGAACACTGTTATCTGCCTGACAGATCTTGGCCTGCACAGTCTAATTTAACATTGGCCCAGCATCTGACCATAGTGATGAATCATGGTGTATATTGAGGACAGATTCAAGCCATACTTGATGTATCAAGTTCAGCCCTCCCTCCATTCCCCTGAGTGATGGATCTCATAGTAAATAACATGTTAAGAGCCCAAGAGCTGAGAGACTGTCCATATGCCTGCAGACAAAGTCTGTGGTCTGTCTCTACAGACATTACATCTTGCGTACCCCATATTCCAAACTAAACAAGCCTTAAAACAAAGCTTTGTTTCAACATTAAAGAGATCAGTCAGTGACTGAAAGAAAGTAATGGGGGAAAAAGTTTATTAGGCATTGATTCAAATGATAAACAACTCTTCTTCTTATTCCTTTTTTACAGCTTGAGTGGAAATACTTCAACAAAATCACTGACAATAGATTGATTGGTCTGATGTCAATTACAAACCTCTTTTGACTGCAGGGAACACACTGGAGAAATTAAAGGCCATTGTGGCCAACTTCAGTTTGAAAATCTGACAAATCCATAAAAAAAGAACTTCTACTTTAGACTGAATCAAAAGCATTGGAGAGAGTACTGGAATAGGCAGGAAACTTGCACTGACTGATGAACTAGACAAAAACCATATTCATTACCAAACAGACCCGAAGCAGCTCTTAGCCTTACCCATATCAAGGAAGACTGAAAACCCCACTTAATCTATATTGAATAAATACAGAGTCACTCTGCAGACAGGCCCTTTTAAAAAGCACCTCAGGCTAGTGCCTCATTTCAATTTGTTTTCAAAGACAAATGCTTTTCTGAAAATAAATTGGAAGAGCCAGAAGTAAATACTTGAGCTCTGAACAATGTGATTGTAGTCAATGTTTTAGAGATTTTGCTTCAAAAATACATGCACATGCATGAAGTAAAATATAAGGAGGACTAGCCATTCATGAAGGCCCTCAGTGGCTTCTATCTTCAAATGTTTTGTAGCATGTTTAATTAATTACATGCATTAATACAATTTGCAAACATATCTACATGTTATAAACATAACATTCAAAACATTTGCGTCAGAAATCCCATGTACATGCACAGGCTACTATCTATCAAATGTGATGCCACATGTGCAGTCCCTGTTAAGAACACCACAGAGATGCACGTTCTACTGATGTTCCAAATTTAGTTCACCCCCCCCAAAAGCAAGTTGTGCGCAAGACTGCAAACCACCTCTGGAAAGCAAAGGGACCCTTAATTTTCCCCAGAGCAACCTTATGGCACTGATGATTCCCGATAGATCCTACAAATATTTCTCTTTTTCTCCTCCTCGCTGCTCCACGAGAACTTAATCTGTATAACCAACACCACATGTCTTGGATGTCTTTGGAAAACTGTGGAATTCACCCGTTTGACAGCAGAATCTCCATATAAGTGCTAGACTGTGCTAAGCGGGCCCTGGCCCCCAGCAGGGTGCATTGCATAAATAATGACTCTGCCATGTTTTCATTTTCCTGCTCAGAACCTATTTTTCTTAAGCATTGTTTACCCCAAAGCTATACACATAAACCTTAACATGATTTCAGTGTTTTCTCAAAATCTTACAAATAAAAAATAAATACATAAATAAAATCCAAAAGATTCTTCCTCACTAATAACTTTTATATACTGGTTCTTCAAAAAGAAAAACACCCAATGGAAGGTTCTTTAGGGAAATCATCATGCTAGTTTTATGGCACTGCTAGCAAAAAAAAAAAAATAATAAATAAAAAAAAAAAATATATATATATATATACAGTGGGTACAGAAAGTATTTAGACCTCCTTCAATTTTTCACTCTATTGCAGCCATTTGCTAAAATAATTTAAATTAATTAATGTACACACAGCACCCCATATTGACAGACAAGAAAAAGAATTGTTTAAATTGGTGCAGATTTATTAAAAAAGAAAAACTGAAATATCACATGGTCCTAAGTATTCAGCCCCTGTGCTCAGTATTTAGTAGAAGCACCCTTTTAAGTTAATACAGCCATGAGTCTTCTTGGGAAAGATGTAACAAGTTTTTCACATCTGTATTTGGGAGATCCTCTGACATTCCTCCTTGCAGATCCTCTCCAGTTCTGTCAGGTTGGATGGTAAACATTGGTGGACAGCCATTTTTAGGTCTCTTCAGAGA
>JBBPDA010000013.1:13098023-13111646 GCA_037974385.1 Arnoldichthys spilopterus | reverse complement strand
TCTGAATACTTTCCGCACCCACTGTATATATATATATATATATATATATATACACACTTAAGTTCATTAGACTATGTACCTTACTGGGTGCTTAAACAGTACTGGAAATTCCTATATATTATCTAAAGCCAAGAAACTGAAGAAATATAAGATTCTGACAGTATACAGGGTACCAGGGTACCTGCCTTACTGTGTTTATGTAAAGATTCTTTGTTTTTAATGGCTGTGGGGATACTTGTGTACTCTTGTATACTGTTCTAACTGCAGCTGGATCCCCTTGTTAAAACCACATCAGTATCATGCTTTGTGTAAACCACAGACACACAAAGCCTTACATCATTCCAAATGGAAGACACAGGTGACTTCCTCCCTTCAGCAGTGACTTTCTTTGGTGCAAGTGTAGTGCAAGTCGATGTCAAATATCAGCCAGATTCTTTCTTCTGTTTAAGATAACAGCCACAAAGGCATAACTAAGTCATCATGAAAATATATCCCAGTGTAACTGTCCTCAAAACACACATACGCAGAAGTGACTGAAACAGACTTCTCTCTTTGATTATGTCCTACCTGCATCTCTCTGTTTTCCCTTCAAAAGGTAGTAAGGACCACATTGTACATTGTCCTGCATCACACTTCTCCCTACATTTCTGGCACCACTATATCCTTGCCAAGATTTACAATTTCCAGATTTTCTGTCCTCTGTTGCTTGGCAATGTAAAACATGAACTGGTCTGACACATTCTATAGAGTTTTTAGGAGGAAACTTTCATTGAAAGCCTTATTTGCTTAACACAAAATCAGTATCCAGTTGCTGTTAACTTGGCTCCTTGAATACGTTTCTTGTGTAAAAATTATTTTTTTCACAGAAGAAACTTTTTTATGATGGCTTCATGAAAGTTACTGTTGTACAAATAATATCCCAGTAACTTTTGCCTGTAAGATAGCTTATTACAAATGAGAAGCAGCATCCCTAAGTAATTCAATTTACTTCTAAATGTATTATGAATTACTGAAAAAATCACTGATTATTGTTTAACAGGAAAGTATTTATTACACAAGTTTAAGCTACTTTAGACTTTACAAAACATTTTGATGATATATGGCAGAACGGTAGAATTAAGAAGAATGGACATGCACAGTTTTCCCAGCATATGGTGCTATGATTTAGGTAAATGGCACTAGGAGCGATTAAGTCATCGTGGTTTAACTATACACATGTTTTCATGGGGTAGAACAGATCAAAATACCATGACTCTATATGGTCCATCAATCGTACATCTTGCATTACTTTATCTGAGCAGTAACTTACAAAATAAAACACTGAATCACACCTACAGTGTGTGTGATTTACATTTGTGCATATGCACTGAGAGCTCTGCTCATGGACAGCTCCAATGATCAGTCTGAGACTACGCTAAGTGATATATTAATGACCACAGAGTAATTTGTACTTTCTGACAAATCAAGGGTGCTTCAGTGGAGTGTAATATGATAATTTAATGAGCTGTAGTAATGATATTCATGAGTAATATTAAAGAATGAAATGAAATATTGCATATTAGCCAATGTTCACTGCAAATGGAATTGCATTTGCATTGTGCCTTAGTATGTAACAATGGATAAGCTGCTTACCAAAGAACCAATCTCTCCTGGAGTTCCAGGGTCACCCTGTGGTAGAGAAAAATGTAACATATATAATTCAAGCATTAAATCCCCTATTTTCAGTCTTTAGTACAGTTCCTATTTAAACTGTTTAAGGACAGCCTTGAGTATACAAACAAAAACAATGTAAAAACATAAAAAAAGAAAGATTCATTATCTTTTAAGTGTTTCTTCAATTGTGTCATTTACATATGAAGACAAATAAATAATATTATATCATGAATTCATTCCACAATATGCTTTACTTGTAGTAGCAATAACTGAAACTTTCTGAATCTGAATGTTAATGTGATCTATACTGAACTAACTTCTCTAAAAACAATGATCGGTCTTATATGATCTCCCCACTTCTAAACTTAATCTGTTCAAAGCTGAATGTTGCAGTAATCCTGCCTGTTACTTAACTGCTTACTGAAAGGTCAGTGACCTCATGTTACCAGTTATATGTTTTATTCCATTTTTAAATACGTGATGGCTTTCTGAACTGTAAAGAGAGCTTTATAGTGATCAGCTTATTGCATTTCAAGGATGAAAACAAATAGCTCAGCGTTCTTACATCATTTTCTGAAGCGAGTGACTGGAAAGACTGAAAACAATATAATGATCTAGCCTGGAGTGAAACAGATAAACAACACTTAATATTTTTACACTCTTGCTCCAAAATGGGGCAAAATAACAGAGATCTGTTTGGAGCCTTGGGAAGGTTTTATGATGGTACATAATTGACGCATTTTCTGTTTTTCTTTCCCCCTTTTTATCTTTCACAGTTAGAATGTACATAAATTAACACACTGTGCCACCGACAGTATTACACACATGGAAATAGTTATGTTTGGTGGAAAGCAAAAGTAATGGCTATCAATCGCTGTGGTACAGACAGGTTTTTGGAAGCAGAAGCATTTCTGAGATATGGGGTTGATTGTTCACATTGCGGGTTACGGCGTGTACATACCACGCCACTCTGCAATTTCCCAGAGTTTCTAGCTGTTCACTTTGGAACGAAAATAGCAGAGGTGAAATTTTAAAGAATACAGTAACTTTAAAAATGATTTTTAAGTATCTGTTCTTGATGTTTTCTTTGTCTATGACTTGTTTTCACTGCTTACTTTCATATAACTGTATTTCGCACTACACAGCTACTAAATAAACTATGTCATTTCAGACATTTTAATTTCAAACCCCTCCACCAGGTATTTAAGCATCAAATACCTAAACACTGTAAACCTGAACTGATAAGACAAGAACAGAGAGGTGAAAAGTTAATTGGTGTATTTAGTTAAAACATGAGCTCTTTACATGAGATTAAAGTTTTTGCATCCTTCTACCACCTCAAGGAGAAACAAATAACTGCTCACTGGTAGCCCTGGAGCTCCTCTGGGGCCATCTTTCCCTGTGTCCCCTGGTGGTCCCCTAGGGCCAGGGGGGCCTGGAGGTCCAGGAGGTCCTGGGGGGCCTGCTTGACCCTGATCACCCTGAGGAACAAATGATGCAGACGTATGAGACAGAAGTGACAGCATCTGCATGTAATCAGCATGAAAAGAGCAAACTACTGACAGAGTTAAATGAAAATAGATACAGTGAAAATGAGGGGGGTCTCACAACAGAGTTTAAATCAACATCCCTAGAAGGCTACAGACATAATGTTAGCCCTATGTTTTAATCTGCTGATTTATGACAATGGAGTACAGTTCTGCTATGAAAATCTCCTGCTGGAATTTCAGTGTATAATTGTCTTTAATTATTTCCAGATTTCCATCCAGTTGAGTTTGTGATGAAAACATTAATGCTTTTAATTTAACAATGTAACAGTATTCAACAGCTAGAAATGTTCATTATGGCATCTAAATCTGCAGTCAGACTTGGAAAGTAGCCAGTTACAAATGTTCTTTTTTCAGTGCATGAGTACTATTTTCCATGTAACATTACTTTTTTAGTATAATTAAATCAGAGTAGTTTTACTATTACTTGACTTACAGACTTTACAGACTTCACAGCTGTTCTACAAGCTGATGTGTTATTTTAATGTTTTCTTTTATGTTGTTTTAGAATTTAAAAAATTCTTATTTCTCATACCTAAAGCTGTTGTTTATAGCCTGTTAGCTATGTAATTTAGCTAATGCTAGATAAAATTCAGGGAAGCTAATGGGTAACTGTAGGTAGTTAATAAACCCATGTCACCATTAACATTTGGATCTCCTTCCTGAAGGTAAACTTAACTCCCTTTACTCCCTTTTGAGTATTTTAGATGCAAAGATTATGTGGGACTGCCACTGAAACATCCGCAAAAAAATATTCACAATGGAAAACCATTAGCAGGCAAAAAGCCTTAAAGCTTCATAAAAGCCATAATTTGCATTTGAAACATTGTGTTCTAAATATGAATGATTTTGCTCGAATGCCTTCACTCTAGACTGTGATAGGTGAAACATTTTATTTAGAACTGTTTTTTATGAGTATTAATTAGTTTCTTATTTAGATAAAAAAGCAAACCATTTTCACTAAAAAAATTATTCATACTTGTAAAAGGGGAGGAGATCTGTTTTTTCTTATTAAAAGAAAACACAGAATTCACATTGCACTCTGATTTAAAAGTTTAGTACATAATTTAAAGTAAATAAAAAACGAATGAGCTCATAATAGCACTAAAACACCACTATACACTCAGAATGATCGCTATTCATTGCAACTTTTTTCTTGTTGGCCAGCCTGAGGGTTGGCGTTGAGTGTCTGAAGAATGGAAAGGAAGTGGAGGGCCAAGAGTAGAAACCTTGTAGAGTAGAGAGAGAGAAAGAGAGGGAGGAAGTATAGTGAGGTCAAGCACTACCTTAATAAGTCGGCGCTTAATGAGTTGCTGATCAGCAGAAAGAAAGCCATGATTGATCTTAGGGAAGACCATCTGAGCAGGTAGGTGTAAGGTCAAGAGGTCGGAGGTCACAGGTTAGAGAGTTTGGAGAGAAGATAGTTGCATGAGGTCCCAGAAGAAGGAGAAAGTGGAAGAAATATATGAAAAAAAGCATAAAAATAGATTAGACCAAGTAGTTGAGTCAGAGGACCCAGTTCAGTGCCTTCATGCATGAGTAGGAATCCACATTTTTCCACAGTGGCCACTTCAGTAGTCTGAACCCTATGCTGCAATTATCACCTTGGGGACACTGGGTGGGACACCCACATGGAGTTTGCAGGCCCAAGGAAAATGTACATTTCTGCTCATTGAAAGCACTGTCAGTAATGCTTAGTGCCAAGCCAGACCCCAGGAGCTGCACACACTGAAAGCGAAGGAAAATTTAAAAAAATTGGGCGAAATGTTAAGAAGGTATTTAAATGAGAGCAAAATGCCTACAGCTATGTTAATGAATCCCTTTATTTTATCACAAAATTATGTTTAGAGATTTATCATTTAAATGAAATCATAAAATCAATTCACATAAGGGATATGTTAAACATGTATACAGGTGTTGAAAGGGGCAGATTTGTGTTGAACCATGGGCCTTCACTTGAAAAACATTTTGCCACTTTATCATATAATGTGTCTGTCCCAGTTTTTTCCATGGTTACAGTCCAGGCCATATCTGGGTTAAAAGTCCTAAATCCTATTTTTAATTAATTGCACATTACTGCTCTGTTCTTTTCCTGCATCCCTCGCATTCTATAATATATTTAAAAAAGACCTTCTGTTTACTAGGCCTACTAGTAGCTCAAAGGCATAAAATAATTGATTAGACCCGATTAATCAGATGCAGTTGTGCCGCTGTCATTGACTGGTCCCAGGGGACAAATATGTGGAGGATGTATGTCATCTCAGTGTGTGTGCCACAGAGTCTGCCTGAGCAGCTTAGCCACTCCAACAAACCTTCACAGTCAGGATTTGATTGCTGTGCAATGCAGCCAGGGTGGGCAGACCAGGAAGTCCCTGAGGACAAAATGGCACAACACAAACACAACCATACAACATGACAAATGCAAACCATCATGTACACCACATGTCCACCAAGCACTTCACATCGCCCTTGAAGTCAAAGTGAAGAGCAACAGTCGAGAAGCGTTGCCCGTGCAATCTGATTGCTTTTAAACATAAACATATTTTTAAATGTTGGATAAGAGACTTGATTTCATTTCAGCAAGGCATGAGTTTGGATCTGTCTCCTGTTCTGTGTGCCAAATAAATTAGACTTTCTTTTAACATTGTGTTTTTTTCTTCATGGTTTGCCAAACACCTGTCAGTTTAGAACAAAGGGATTTGTCAGGGGAAGTGTTCCCTGATTTTTCAAATTTGCTCTAATACATGAAACCTATAAGTGTAAATTTGTGGTAAAATGTTTGCTTTATTGCAAATCCCAAATGCAGCCTGAAAATCCAGTCTAAAAAGATTATTCCAAGAAATAGCGTAAACAGAGATTTTTTAAAAATAGTTGTCGTAAACATGAGGAAATACCACATTTATGGGATATTCCAACCTATCATGTTTGGGAAGTAGTTTAAGTTGCATGGCTCATTAAATAGAAGGAAGTTCAGGAAACCTTCCTTGTCTCCTGTTGCAGTCCTTAAGTGAAGATGATGCATTTTCAGACACAATTACAATAACTCATGATAATGAGCCAATATTACAGCGAGTTACTAATAACCACAAACATCCTCTGATTAAAAAAAGGACCAGGCACATGAGCGTGATGGAGAGAACACTTTATCTAGGCCTCTTGAGTTATGCAGTGCTCCAACGAAAGTTGGCAGAGTGCTGCTTCTGCTTCATCCTGTTAGTTTTATGATAGGCTTGATCAATTTGCTTGGAGACGGTGAGATTTAGCAATGATCCCACTACCTTTTACAACATGCCTGTGGCTAATATAAGCTGGCTTTATGTACCATTAGCTTGGCCACACTCTTACACCAGTCAATCTCACTGCAACCATCCATGTGTTACAGCAATGTCTTCTAGTTGTGGAAAACAAGAAATATGCCCAATATTAGTCAACCAAAGAAAACTTCTTAGGTTTTTCCCCTAGGCAAGGAAAGAGAACAATTTTGACCTAGGTGTGGATTTATGCAGTTTTGCGGCATGAACTGTAGTAATATCTACTTGCAAGTAGTTCTGTTTTGTTCCTTGCCAAATGTCGAGTATCACTGTAGACTTCTTCTGGGCCTGAACCTAAAAAACATGCAGTGATAGTAAACTAAAGTGCCCTGAATACCGAACCAAACGACAACATAAGTTACTGTCATGATCCAGACTAATGTAAGTACATTTCACTCTATTTATTTGAATAAGCTAACTTATGTATATATGCTCCAACCACAAATGTGTTCACCCGTAACTACTGCTAAGTTAGACAACCTTCAGAGTATGCTGACCAAAATATAATTTAACCTAATGAGAAATTATTTTTAAGAAATTTTATATAGAATTTTTTTTATTCATTTAAACTGGCTTTTATTTTTGTATGTTTATAAAAAGCAACACCTAGATCAAACAAAGCTGTTCTGGAATTGCCAATAACGTTGCATATTCAGATAATTTCTGAGTGTATCTTGGTGTCAGGGAGGGTTTTTAAGCTAGCTGAACATTTTATTTGAAGAAATGAAATAAAATATGATATTGCAGATTATTATTATTATATTTATCCCACCTGCTGGAACCAATTGACAATCAAAAATCTAATACATTTCTCAGGTGGGCAAAAATCTATGTACTTTGTTCAAAGATTAAGGGGAAACAAGAATATTAATGGCAAGAGATGACAAAATGTGCTTAATGTGATCAGGAACATAAACTAAGGTCAAAAGCAAACTTGCAACAGCTGCTAAGAAGGAATGCAGATTCGTGGACAGAGTATGGATACATTCATTTAGTTGTCACCTGAATGTAATTTTAGACATTACAAAATATAAAGTTTTTCAATAACACTATTTTGTGCATAGTTTACATCACATATTCAAATCATCCTTTTGTGTAGTCTGTGCGGTTCTTTAGATGTCTGTTCCACTTATCTTCTTCTTTGTCCTTCCTTGCACTAACAGACTAGCCTGCAGACATCATGAAACCTTCCATGCAGTGCAGCTGATTATCCATATTTGAGAGCAGATGGAGTCAATGATTTAAAGAAGTGTATTGATTGAATCCTGAAGGCTTGATAGCCTTGGCCTGTCGTGGATCTTACAAAACTCATCAGACTGATTTTAAATCAGTTTATTTTTAAAGGTATTTTGGGTTTCAGAGGCATAGCATGTGAAACTCATTGTCTTAAAATTTCTTTTTAGATCTTGAAAATTGAATAATGCCTTTGACATTTGTGGAGAGATTGCATACAGGGTAAATCCCCAAATCTAACTCCTCTGCATGAAAGCAGCTTGAGCTGAGATGTATATGTGCACATGCACACCCGCACAAAATAAAACTTCCACGGCTGGATTAGCCTTGTACCTCACACAGCAAAGGCCATATAGATTTGGCATATCTCTGAAAGTTCATCAGAGAGCTTTTCAGACCACACACCTCTTGACATTGGCAGATCCCAAACCATTAATTCAAGTTAATGAGTACAACACACTGGTGGCTACCACTTGTGTTTATGTTACTAAGTCTGTTTTATTTGCTGCTTATTCACCTTTTAACCTTGGAAACCCTTAACTAAGGAATTTAGAGGGCTGAGAACCATGACCCTGACATATGCGTAACAGTGGGTGGAACTGCCATCCCATGGGCATTTTATAATGTTTCCCACATCTATCCTAATTTTAGTTTATCTGGAAATGAAAAGTTACATGATTATCATTATTTTAAAGTTTTGGTTGAGAATAGCTTAGCATGTATTGTTTAATGTGTTCATCAAGCTGATCTGTCTATAAGAATAAAAAGTTGTTCTTATGCCACACATGTGATTGTAGATGAAATTAACTACTTTTTAAAAATCTAAAACTCTAAAATTCTAAAAAAAAAAAAAAAACTGCAAGAAGAGACCTGTATAGCATTTTGAAACTGTGTCATATATGTTTTTTAGTCTATGAGTTTGGAATTTGGAGATTTTTTTATAAGTCAAGCATCGCAGGTTCTGACAAAAATTCAATAAAATTCTAGTCTAGTTTAATCTAAGGCTGAGATTAAATGTTTTTTTAACACATAAAATATGAAAAATTCAACCATGACCTCAGAATCTAAAAATGGAAACACATGCATCATTATTCCACTAGCTTTAGTGTTCTTGAGAGATTTTTCTTTTTCTAATATTGTTCATTCTGTTCAACAGATGAAAGACACTGGATTTAGACAGCCTAGGTCTATGAACATGAATAGCTCAGTGTGTTACACTAGTCATGAAATCTTCTTTTTCTATGAGAACAGAACACCTACACATTGTATCTGGTTTTACTTTTTCAACAGGACAGTGTCAAGGGCAAATATCACATTCCCTAGTTTGCCCATTAAACAAATTTCCCTAATTTTGTTCCAGTACATTTCCACACTAATTTAATGTGCAAAGTCAATATGTCATCCTGGGGCTAATTTAATTAGGTCATTTCTAACCTCTTCACTCTTACTGGTCTGTTCTCTGTGTGACTGGCTCGAGTAGTTATGGTGGAAAGTTAATTACACAAACACTCCCTGTCTGAATGTAATAGGTATTTGGGAGTGTTTATTTGCCCTAAAAGATGGATCACAATGGGAAAGCCAGAGGATTCCCTTTCATTCACTCCTAGGTGGCACAGGATTGAGTTCCTTCATGGTGGATGACTCCATTTCCCTGGTTAGAATGTACAGATCATAACCCTAATCCTGTAATTCTATCTAGGGAAAAGATCAGCATTCCATCTGAATTTATTCTGGAGGAAAGCTGAGTGGTAGTTGGACTCTATTGCTCATTTCATGCAGATCTGTCCCTCAGTTGAAACCTAGAGTTATTACTTTTTCTTTGCTATACAACTAAAATGCATTTTAATGATTTAATTACACAGTCATACCATGAATAGCATGTGGATTCTGGAAGTCTGCACTGTTGTTTTGATATTTGAAGGCTTCAAACAATCAAAACTTTTAAACAAATTTAATTTAGCATAAAATATCTAATTTCCTACTTAGTCATAAATGTGGTGTTAATTTGAAGCTAAGAATCTTAACTTTTGTCAGGATCTTTCCATTTTCAGAATGAGCTATGAGTAAGAAATAAGTAATAAGGAATGACCTCATGCTAATGTTATTGCTGGGGTTAAATGAGACTTCTAACAATATTCATTAGTGTAAAAATACATGAGGAATTGTGGGATAGCAAATGGAGCAAGCTTTAACTATGTGGTGAGAAAAACCTTAGCTGGCAAATTGCGCACATCAGCCATGTAGCATTGACCAGTTTGGCAAAAGGCAACTTTTCATTGTCTGAGTGCAACAAGTTACACCTACATAGATCTTAATTATTAAACTAAAGAACTCCTAATGCTTCTTGCAGCTGATCCAACACTTCTGTTAGTTGCATGGTGTGTGTTATTTTACACAAAACAGTTTAAGAAATAGCCTATTTGAGCAGGAATCTGTTTCACTGCCACTGTAATCAAAGAAAAATGTATGTTTTACATTTTACGACACAGGTTTATCATTCTTCATGGAAATAATTATTCAGGAGGTCTGTTTTTAGAACAAAATTTACAAGAGTTTTGTACCTGAATAAGAACAGAATTTTATAGAACTTCATAACTTGGTGTTTTAATAACATAATATTTGTGCCACATGCATTGAACATGTAACATAAGGAATAAATGTAGTTTGTGAAGCCTAAATTATAGCTACATTATCACAGCTTGATCAAAACAATCTCTCTCAGTGTAGTACGCCATAGTGAAAGAAACCTCCACATTAAGGACCTAGATGAAGGCTTGCTTTTGAGAAGCACGTGTAGCATCTATGGGATGTGGGTGACAGCGTCAGATGTGATTAAGACGTCTGATGATGGGTCTACGGCTACGTTCTGTCACCACAAGTTAACCTCAACATGCTCCTGCATGTGGGGGGAATCAATTAGAGACACTTTAAGCCACTATGACTCCCTTGGAGTCGGTCCAAGACAGTGATAGATATAAAGAAAATGCAGCAAAGTAACAGAGAGAGAGCAAAAGCAGGGCAAGCACTTGCAATAAAGACAAAAAGACTTAATACCGCAGGCCGCTGGTAGTCAGGAGGACTTTGTATTTAGTCCAACAGGAGTACGATCACTTAGTCAGCCTGTATGCAAGCAGATACTGGAATGAGATACACTAGTGATTTATTTCATAATTTGCAGGCTGTGCAAAGCGTGCACTTCATAATCATCTTCTAAAAGGTGTGAATTTATCAAAATGTCAAGCAGCTGAGCTGGAAATAATTGCGTTCTTCAAATGAGCTCTCACATATAATGCTCACGTATCATTGTGAAGTGTAGAATGGTAGGAACTTTTTGGAAGAAAAAAGACTCGTCTATATCAAATTACAAGAAGCTTGGTCACATTTGTTTTCGTTCGATCCACCAGGGCAGATGGTCTTATAAGCGGCAGAAGCAGTCTGAGGGCGCTGACCTTTCTTAATGGCTTCCTCAGGTGTTTATAGTTCAACCCCCCTGTGCCTCATTCGCTCACTCTATCTGAGCTTTGTTATGCTTGGAAAGCTTAAATAATACGCACTGTCCACAAAATCGCGTGCATCTCAAATGTTTCATTCACGAGACATAGCATGCATTCATCAACACATCAAACATTTTAAAAAAGCACGCCAGTGCAGACCACATACCCGCGGCCCCTGGTCGCCTTGATCGCCCTGTGAAAGAGAAGGAAAAATAAAGAGAGAAAGGGGTTTAATTTTGTAATATCATGCACACATATGGACAGAAGAGGACCATCAAGACATAATTCAAAACACATTGATGAGGTAAGCTAATACCGGCAGCCTCAAGTATGCGCTGCGGCTGAGGGTAAAATCACTTATGATAACACACATTGATGTCGACAGGGGTTGGAGAATGGAGAGCGGGCTGGGTGTGTGAGTTGAGGGGAGAAAGTGCGAGAGTGTGTTTGTGGTGTGTGTGTGTGCGTTTGGGGGTTAGTGAGGGGGGAGTGGGGGTCCTTGCTTATTCTGCTGTGGCTGAAAATGGGGAACAATCACCATATCATTTAGTCTTTTGGCTTCTTTGTATCTGCAGACATGGGCCTGCCCAAAGCTTTCTCTGTGTATGAGCCAGCAGCATAGAGTGACTAAGCAGTGGTGTGATTTAAAATGACTCAGACCTACATTTCTCTATGGCTCCTTTTGGACATAAACTGGCATAGGCTTTGGGAAGAGCAGCAGAAGGATTATCTCATCACTGCTCGTTAAAGGTGTAGGGGTCAGGAAAAAACCTTCTAAAGGCAATGCAGACGTCATGATGCTAGTTTTGTACATTTTCATCCAATTTTACAAATGTGATGAGATTAGTCTAGATGAGATGAAACAGGGGACAGGAGCACTCTAGAAATAACTGCAAGAGCTGCGGTAAGAAATGCTAGGCATTAAATGGCTACAGCGGATTATGATCTGAACTGTTTTACAAGAACATTCTGAGCAAAACTATGGGAACTATTACTCCTACAAAATTTAGTGTATTCCAGTCAAGCTTTTCTGTTAGTTTGTCTTGTTTTGACAGATGTAAACAATCTACATTAATCAACGGAATTGTGGTCCGCAAAAGAAATCACAGCTCTCGATTCAAGAGCAAATCCTGGTTCAGTTTGCATTTTCACAATAGTCTGTGCCAAACAAGGGAATTCAACATTAGAGCAGACTCTAGCAGCAGATCAGAGTTGTACTGTTGGCATAATCTACTGGTTTAACATTTGATCATGGTTTAGATGGATGGTGTGTCAAATATTGTCACAGATGCATTAGCAATCTGATTAGTTAAGTTCAAACTGACAGAAAGAAATCTTAAAGAAGCAGAAATAATTTTTATTCCTTAAATCATGATCTCTCATGTCTCTATTTTAATACTGTTTTTTTTAATATGGTTGGGATAATATATTTAAATTAGGAAAATATATCAGGGGGACAAGATGATTGGTAAGTAAAGAAAAACAAATATTTATTTTTTACTCTAATGTGCTTGTCTAACTGCCAAGTGCTTAGTGCTTGTCTAAACCTTATGACAGATTAACCCCTGTGTGCAATCTGATAAAGTTTGTTGTTGTGACGTGACAGCAATTAAACCACATAAAAAAAAACATCTGTCACAAAATCCCAAATAAACTAGTTGTGGAAAGCCTACAACCCTTTTCACAAATGTACTTTCATTCAAGTATTTATCGGAGCATTTAAAAAAGAGTTGTAGTTTGGAAGGGGAAAAAATGTTTCTTTGACAAGTGTTTTCGGTTTCCTGAGAGAAAAAAAGTTGTGGATTTAAGGCTGTCACAATATACGAATACTTACGATTACCATATTTCAAAAATGAATAACTGATATTGTATTAATAATACACATATGTTAATATTGTGAATAATCCAGTGCCAATAACATGTAGTGTAACAATTTGATCTGTGGTCAGCTGTAAATCTTGAAAATCCACTGAAATCAAACACTCTAAAAATGTATGTGTTATTGTACAGGGTGGCTAGCAGTTTGAGGACAGTCTACTGAAAAAAAGTAATCTGGCTGAGCTTTTACAACCTACAGGTTTTACTAGTCTACTAGCAGACTACATGACTTGTCACAGAGCTAAATAATGGGCTCTTGCATTCAGATGAATTGATTGATTCCATCAATATTCCACTAACCCTTAAAAAACCACACATGATGAAAATATCAGGAACAGAAACTGTACCAATGTCCATTCATGCTCTTGAACTGAAGTGGTTAATGTTTTATGTACAAAAGACATTGCAGTACACAGGTATTAACAGACTGATTCAGTGAAAGTGACTATTTGTCATTGTGAACACACTCAAGCACCACAACGAAATGCAACCTCTGCATTTAACCCA
>JBBPDA010000013.1:13062755-13097851 GCA_037974385.1 Arnoldichthys spilopterus | reverse complement strand
CCTTGCTCAAGGGTACCTCAGTAGTGCCCGGGCTAGGACTCGAACCTGAGACCTTCAGGTCTCAAAGGCAGTGTCCTAACCACTAGGCCACCACTGCCCATAATGCTTCATAATCTAACTACAAAAATTAAGTATTTCTAATCAGTTTCAGTACGTTTTGATTAGGGAACATCAAAACATTAGATTATTCTATTAATTCTTTATTCACTGATGTGCTCATCAGTAGCATAATAAGAGCGTTGCTATGACTGATAAAAACAGCCACAAGAGGAATGAAGGGCGGTTTCTGGGGATGACCTCACACCAATCTGTATTAAAAAAGAAGGGAAAGGTAAAGCTGTATTGTCAGAGGACAGAAACTTTAAAAGACCAGCCAGCCAAATATGATAACAAGTATACCCATTTAGATCAGAAGTGCTCAATGAGTAATCTAAACTTGCACTGTATTCTTGGTTACATTATTTAAGCGACCTACCTGACACCATGTACATATTTGACATTCTAAGAAGGTGCTTATTAGTGAAGGAAAAATTCTGTACATGTACAGGGTGACATGGTTAAAGAGACTTAACTTAAAGTGATTTAACAAAGAGTAACAGCCATGCATTTTTTGTACCATGAACATGTGGTCATGTGAACAAGGCTGAGGGGAAATGATGCTTGATGACCTATGTTAGACATGGTTGTTGCGCTGGCAGATCTTCAGAGAACAGTCTGTATTGGACTTAGGGGTTTGTGGTGAAACTTACAACAAACACTAAATGGCAGTGACTGGGCTGAGTGCTGAACCTCTAAACGGGTGGATCTAATTTAACAACTGTCAATTATCCATTTCTTGCGGATGGTTATTTAACCCTTACTTTTCCAAGGCTTTTTGCTCAACCAAATACTTGAGGATGTTTTTATGTCTCATAGTGTTCATGTTTTAAACTAATATTCTGGTTCACAGGAGAAGTTAATATGAACATGGTACATAAATGGACATTTTAACACTCAGCCTTGCTCAAGCAATGCTGTCCTGAGCCATCAAGTGGCTCATAAAGGCTTCACATTTTGGCCTAAATGATACAGTTCTCAACCTTTTATGTCCCATCAAAATTCAGAAACACCAGCAGCATCTTTCCATGCTGTGTGAGCAGAGGAAACCTCACATATTTGCATGGTTTTTATCTTTCCGCAGTGGAAGTTCATTGGTACAGACTGGTCGCCTGGTCGACACTCTAATAAAGAGACAGTGTGGTTATTTCTCATGCTCTGCAGTCGTTTTTATAGAGGGATGCTCAGCGAAGCGTTAAAGCACTTCAGCCTGGGGCCTGGTGTGAAGGCAATAATGTAGTGTACTGTGGATTTGCGAACGATGTGGGGATTTAGATATTCCAAAATGAGCCTTGAGGTCAGGGCCACTTCACATTGCAATAGGATTGGCTGCAGAGTGCCATCCAAATACATTCCTTATGGAATGGAATCTGTTTAGGAACAAAGTGAAGGGATAATATGATGAATAAAGAATAGAGGATTTTGCAATAGAGGGGCTAAAAAGGCCATAGCTGTTGTGCTGTAAATACTGAACTCATGGAAATGACATAAAAGAGAATTTCCATAAGAACAAATATGTCAAATTATGTAGAAGGTTTGTGTACCATGGGATATATTATTCATGCTACCTTCCCTTTACTCTTTTCCCTTTCATTTATTTTTTAAACCAAAGCAGCTGCGAGAGGTCTTTATTACATTTTAAAGGCTTGAAGGCTTGAGAAACATACCTGGCTTGAAAAATACTAACACTTATTACTATGTGAATCTACAACATTGCAGAAATGTCAAATTTAGCCTTTTGAGCAATCTTAACTTTTTCATTATATTAACAGTCTGCAGACAAGTTGTTAGTGTTGATGTGAGGAGGATGCTTACCTTGTCACCTTTTGGACCAGGTGGACCCTGTTGGGAATTAAAGAAAAACTTTAGATGTTGATTAAGAGTCAACAGTTTTACATGCAGTTTTAATCTTATATATAAGAAATACAATTCTCCATAAATTTCCATAGACAAATCAGCCTCTGACCTCATCATCTCTTATTAAATTGAGGTAACTGTACCCAGTTGAATCCTTTGGCACATATTGTTTCTTACAATCTGGCTTTTACTAGTTCATGGTCTGCACAATCATATTAGAACTGTATTTGCTGAACATTAAATTGTGTCAAAGTTGTCTCTTAGCTAACAGACCACATGCTTCACAAAAAAAACAACAAAAAGCAGATTTCTGCAGTTGCTTTCATTTACTTCCTTACTCCAAAAGGATGTAAGGTTGCAGAAAAGTACACTGTCAAAGCCATACTATGCTGTGGCTTTTACTTTAACCACTAGGGCTTTACATAATAGGGCAACAAAACACAAGCAGGGATGATTTGATTTCATGATGAGATTCATTGTGTTTTTACATCTCAGTTTGGTGCTATTTATCGTAGAAAATCCTTTATCAGTGTAATCTGTGGGACTTTTTATACTAAAATAATTGCTTACTTTACAGTAGAGAAAACCTTTAGCCTGTGGCTTTAAACCTTTCTGGATCAAAGGCAAGCTGTATGCCACATCTACATGAACTGCCATTCAGAAGTCCAGCTACTGATCACAGCTTTACTGCCTGCCTGTCTCTCAGGCTCATCTGGCACATTAAAGCAGGGTGTTCATTTTCACTCACTGAGCGTTCCACTCGTAGGCCTACAGCACCAATCAGTTAACAACCTCCGGGCTCCTACCCCAAATTCCAAATTACCTCATATGACTTTGCATTTCATTACACGTAGATTGTTTTTTAATAACCCTGGACACATGGACTGGAACAGAATTGAAATATATTTTGAACTGAATGTATTTCTCTTGTCTGAAGTTATGACTGCAATGCTGCTCTGCACAGCAAATTGCCCAACTTGTGTTGCATTTTGCTGCTGAGGTGAAAAGGATATATTTTTTTCTGCATGTTGTCGTGGGAAAGGAACTGAGAAGAAAGGTCTAAAATGCAAACACATGTGGTCGTGTGCTGAATTGCTCAGACTACATTTGACGCAGAGGATGAATGGTGTAGTTAGACACCTGTTCATGCACCAGAAAGTTTATGCACAGTAGCTGACTCTACGGTGTATATTCAATAATAATACATGCTTTGCAGAAATGTGTCGGTTCGCAAAACAACAATGTTCTGTGTTAACAGGGCAAGTAAGTGATTGTTTAGCCAAAAATCTACTGGTCGCTGCCATATTCGCAAAACAGACAGACAGATAGACAGGCAGACAGATAAACACAAGCAGACAGACAGATGGCCAAGTCTGCCTAGATATATGACTGATGATTGTGAACATGTCCATCTGTCTGTCTTTAGAAGAATACGCAGCACTACCACAGCTGTCTACCTTGAGTGTTCTACCATGAGCCTGGGCCAATGCAGTGAATGTACTGACAAGAGTCACACAATGTTACTTTTGCTTTCAAGCTGAAAACACCATATGATTCAACAACAACCATGTGCTAATGGTGGCACAACACAATCCAGCTGCAGAGAAAGGGATTTGCATGTTATCAATCTAAAAAGCTATGTTTGGAAATACTCTGAATTTTGGTGAGTAGATGGCATAAGTGTGAAACCTGGAGATAAAGTTGTAAGTGAAATTTGTAAGCTACAGTTTATTATTGCTTTTATGGACATAATGCACAAAAACAGTTATTTGAATAGTTCAGACCTGTGTGCTTATTTAGCAGGAATACTCTAATGTCATAACTGTTACCAACTGTTACCCATGAATATTTTTACATAAGACAAAGGTAAGAAGTAACATGCTCATTTAATTTCAGTAAATGTAATTGCATTACTTAATTTAAAATGATAATTAGTTACATTACTTGTTAGTAGCAGAATTACAGTAACCATTACTTTGTAACACTGGCAACTAGAGCTTTAGATCAGGACACTTAAGCAAAAAGTTTAGTTCAAAAAGTGTAATTTGATAATGTTTACTTCTCAGTTGTTACAGAAACAAACATTTTGACATGAGGTAAATTTCGGCCAGTGCTTATTTCAGCAACTCTATCAAAAATCATTTGTGAAACAAGATAATAGGCTGTTTGAACTACAGACATACAAAGACAATTGCATACTGGTTTGATGAATGAAGTGCAAATACTGGAAAGTGCAAAACTACTCATTCTTAAATCAAAATGGGAAAAGTGTAGACTGACTCATTACAGGGCCTAACATCACTCTTTGTCACAGCACAGCTGTATGATAATATTCTGTCATAAAATATGTTGAGATGCACTAATGTAAGCATTGTAATATAGGAAATGCCAAAATCAGATATTTTTCCTTTACATATCTAGCAATGTCGATACCGATGCTAATACATCAATATGAAAAATCTAGACTGCATCTACCGGTATTAGAAAAAAAAAGTATCTTTCCAATGCTGATATTTTTAAAAGAAATATCAGCAAATACCAATATTATTCACTGTGCATCCTTAAAACTAGTATCATTACAATATGTAATTATGATAATAATACATCTGGTAGTGTTTCCTTTGAAGGTGAAATGAAAATGAAAACTTCTGAGCTGCTTTGCTTTTCAGCATTTGCCTTTTCCCTGAGAGTAACAGAAGGGTTAGCCTTGCCTAACCCACTTTGAGCTTGACATTTCATGGAGGAGTTCCAATTAAGGCTTCTAGCAGTTACTCTCAGTTCTGTACACAAGGCAGGCTTCCCCTGTGGGTTAGGTGAGAAGAGTAGACATGATCTTAACCTGCACTGTGTTAAGGTCAGTGCTGGCTAAATCTGAATGATGAGTTTTCCTGTCTGTGATGGGCATCTGTGCTCATGAGCTAGACAGTGTCTGTCTGTTCAAGGCCTGAATACTCCATAGAGACAAGTCTGCTGTCTGAGAGTGAATGCTGACGTGCTAAAACCGGTGTAACAGCTGCCAGCTCCAAAGATATAATATCTCCCCAAAAAGCAAGAATTTGTGATGCTAATTCCTTAGTTGTGATTTTCTAATTTTACTGTAATGGTGCTTGTGTTTTGTTTTGAGAGACAGCAGAAGATACTGTTCCAAAACTGAATAAATTATAAAGTGTTAAGATCAGCAAACATTTCTGGACACAAATTCTGAATGCCATTCTTACAGGTCACCAGAAGGTTGTGCTATTTAGTTAAAGAAGTTCAATGGTATTTACAACTTTACGAAATATAGTATTTAATTCAAAAAGCTTTTTGAGCACAGACCACATTAATTACAATTAGAGTAATCATCTCCATATTACTTGTTGCTCCATATACAGTTTTTTATTTAAAAAACTGTGCTTCAGTACTGGCTTACATTAATGAGTTGCATTAATTAATAAAAAAGCTGAGCATAACTGCTTGTTGTCATTTACTTTCTTATGGTATTCCTACACAAGTAAATGTTGTGTAATTAAAAACAAAAAAACAAAAAAACTCTCACATAATTCACTAAGCAGAAAATATGCAAAACATCTTGGTCAACATCTTAACTTTCTAGCTGTTTCTTATATGACAACAAGCAGCAAGTGGATGCATATAAAGTAGTGGTAATAGTGGCTGAACTGGTCAAAATGCCACAGTTTTTATAAATTAATGCTTTTTGCTGGCATACAAAGATCAGTTAGGCTGACCACTGCATGAAGAAAAGGCACAGCATGGCTTAAACGAAAGGGCCACACAATCAGAGCCAAAATAATAAAGAACTTGGAAACACAGCCTTACAGCACATTTGATAAAGTAGGTACAGGTAATATTATAAACATGATAAATTATCACCCAAAATCTGATGTTTTTTTATGCACTTGAGTATTTCATCCGATCCTCACAGACCAAGCTTTGGTGTACAGCATTATCAAACCTTTATTATGGCTAAGAAAGTTTGGCTTGGCCCAGAAATTGCTTTACACAGGCTATAAACTGAGAAAATCATAAAATCAACCTGACAGGAGGAATTTCCCTGCCCACAAAACCAATTTGGTTCAATCAACTAAAAATGCACTCAAAACAGAGAGATGTTTTCTTTCTGACCAAAAAAGGGGGTTAATTTGACCCACTCGTTCTTTCCCCCTTCATGTTCAAGTGAACAAGTGAGTATTTAATTCTTCTCTGGCATGTAAACCTTGAACCTGCTATTATCACTCAATTAAAAGAAAAGACAATATTGAATTCTCTACTTTACTGATGGGCTCCTTTGTTTGTGTTCCACATCTTTCAGGAAAAGGTCACAGTACAGTGGACTCATATTTCACTCCACTTTTCAGCAATCATTTTCACATAAGTTGATGGATGTCAGTTTGACAGTTTGTATTCAGCACTGCAAACGCAGGGTTGGAGGACTTCCACCACTTTCGCTATTGTTGACATGAACGAAAGTGCTCTAGTGGGTTTGGCATAGACTTTTTTGGGCAATAATATAGCTTTGCTGTAAGAAATCCAAAATCATCTGTACTTTGTGGAGGCACACACAACCAGTAACTGGGGACCGTCACACATGTAGTTTCTGTAAAAGATGGTTTCCCTGCCATGAAGGTGCGAAAATCAAGCTATCAAACTTTTTAAAATGAAGCGAGTACACCATAAAAAACAGTGCCCCTGAAAGAACCAGTTAAGCCAACGATTGCCACATGGAATCAATCACTGTTACTCAAAGCCCTGGAGCCTCATCTATAAAGCAGAGATTGATCAGGCCATTGTACACTTGTCTGTAGTGTATGATGTTTGATAGCCTATTAAGAAAGACTGCAGCTAATGGATATTGAGAGCAAGCAACAGGAGGCATGTGTTAATGGCTGTAAATGACAACCTCATTGGAGATATGATCATTTTACAAATGTATTCTCTTCTAGAGAAAGCTGTTATTCACCTGAAGCTATCACATTTTGATGACAATGTTTATAAACAAGTATTTAATCTGGTGAGTATTCAAATTAATTTGTGTGCCTTTGTTAGATAACATTTAAATATTCTTTTTAAAACAATGATTTCTGGCCAATGCAGCAGCAATGTACAATTCTCAGATTCTTACTGAATGTGAGCTGTAGATTAGGTCATTATTGAAGACTGCTGATATGAAGGAGAGTACTTGGTGTGCAACAATATTTATGTGGGTGGTACATATCTAAGTGACATCCACATGAACGCTAGTACCTAGTGTTTCCCAGCAGAACACTTCCCAGAGCATCACACTGCCAGTGCCAGCATGTGTTCTTCCCATATTGCAGGGGTGCCTAAATTCAGCAGTGTCCCCATACAAGCTCACACACTAAACATAGCAATTAAGAAGTGAGATGAACCAAGTGTCTTTGAGCAGGGAAATCACCAAACTCTTTGGTAAAACATGATTGATCAGACCAGGCCACTTCCAGTCATTGCTCCATAGTCCAGTTCTGAAGCTCACATGCCCAATGTAGGTGCTTTTGGCAGTGGAAATGCCATGCCAACATGAGCACTCTGGCCAGTCTGTGGCTAAGTAGCACCATACACAACAAGCTGTGGTGCATTCTTTCACACACACAGATCAATGAGTCTTGGGCACCCATGACCTGTTGTCTTTCCTTGAACCAATTTTGGTAGACATCACCCATATTTGGGAACACCCCACAATATGCTGTTCTGAAGATGCTCTGACCCAGCTGACTAGCCATCCCAACTTGTCCTGTCTTGTCATGTCTCGTCTCGTCATGCCATGTTCCTTGTCCACATGTCTGGTGTTTTTGTTTTTTTCCTAGCCCCACCTATGTCTCCACTCTTGTGTTTTGTCTAGCCTTTTCGTTATCTGTCGTACTGCTGTTGTATGCTGCGTGTTCATTTCTCATGTGTCTCGAATCCTATTGTGTATTCCCTGCTGCATTGATCTTAGTCGTGAGTCCAGTTAGTCATTCTGTTCTTGGGCTGTTTGGTATGTATTTTGGTGCATTTCCTATTCTTGGTTAAGTATTAGTGTTCGTTTGTTTTCTTTAAAATAAAACATCAAAAGACTTACAGCTTGCACATACTTCCAATCAACCCACAAATGTGACATGGCCCTTGTCAAAGGCACTCTGGTGCTTATGCTTGTCCATTTTTCCAAGTTTCAACACATACATTTCAATAACTGACTGTTCACTTACTGCCTAATATATTCCACCTTTTAACAGATACCACTATAAAGAGATATAACAGCAATGTTATTATTATGGTTGACTTCATCTGGGGTTTTAATGATGTGGCTGACTGATGAACTGGTTCCCTATTATAAAGAAAATTTACTTAACCAGGCATAGAACCACTTACACATTCAAATCCATGGTTCTATAGATGAGCACTGCCTTTTATAGATGAGCACCTAAAGGATTCTGATTTGAGAGTAAACGTCTTAAAAATGAAATAAGTGATGTAAAACATTGAACATGAAACTGTTCAACAATATAATAAATATAACATTTTAAAAATATCCATATTCATCAAAAAAAGATATAGACATCAACACTGACCTACAGGCCTTAAGGTTCTGTTATCTGAGAGCAGCTGGAGTACATTGGTTTACATGCTCAGATTTAGGATGATTTATAATTGATGAAAGACAATCATCACAGGCAAGAGTTTGTTCATGTGTATGGACATTTATTTAAAATCACTGTAATCATTTAGGAAGCATTTATTAATCTAACACCCCCTTTAACCAAGAAACAAGGTAATGTCAATTTGACAGCTATTGAACAGCCAGTATTTGTTTTATTTTGTTAACTTGAAATCATGATTTAAACCACTAGATTATTAATTACAGAATGTTCTTCTCGCCAAAGTATGGGCTCCTTCCTGACTTTACTGAAACTCTAAAGCCCCAACTCCAAGGAGAACTAGTGGGACTAGGCATTACATCTGGCTTGCTTCATTACAACCCCATACCTGCTTCAAAGAGAGGCCTATTTGCAGACTGCACTTAACGGTGTGGTAGCTGGTCCCCACTTATGTGAAAAAACTTGAATATGCACAACTCTAGTAGCAAATCACAACTCAAGAGCCCCTAGTAAATCCAGGGTGGCAAGTGTTGTAAAACATGGCCATAAAAGAGTAATTTCAGCTGCCCTCCACTTACTGAGAAAGTACAACTGAATGGCAGGCCAGTTACATTTGATACAAATCAGTAGACACAAATGCTATCGAATTGCTCGATCGTCTGCAAAACTGTGCTAACACGCACATTGCAGTTATTCCACCTGAGCTCAGGAATATGGCACTGCATGATTTAGTTACTTGATGTTAGTACCAAGGAGGGAAAGCACAAAGTTTACCTGCACACAAGATTATATTGTTGCTATCATAACAAAAACTTGATTACATTTTCCCACAGATGCTTGCAAATTCAAATGCAAATTCCTATCTTCTAGTTAGGACTCCCTATCAGATGATGCTTCAAAGCAGGGAGGGCGAGGGCTCTCACATCTTTCTTTGGATTCACACAAATCACCACCACGTTTTTTAAACTGGTCAGCTTAACTTGGAAGAAAAAAATAACTACCAATTCTGTTTGTTCACAGATGTCTGCACTTGCTACCATAGTACTAAGTTCTGGTAGAGAAGGAAGGATATTCTATGCACCCAGAAGGACTATCGACTGTAGCATATCAAGCGACTAAACTAGAGACCTATTGGTGATGGGGCCAAACTCTCAACATTAAAACTAATGTAATTAAATTTTAGTCCAAATAAAATTGGTCCATTTCTATCTGTCCAATAATTTTAAATTTTCACATGTTCTATGTACCAGTATTTGTAATAATATAGGGTTTTGATATGACAACAAAATGAATCTGCTGTCCTGTAATACGCAGATTCAGTGAGCCAAGCACATGACAAATCAATGTCAGCTTTGGGATCAACAGATAAACAAACCAATAGATCATGACTATATCAAGGGAGGAAGTGGTTAGTAATTGTAAAGGCATTTCCTGAGGAGACTAATGCGTTAGCAGCAGAGTCCACCAAACGAACACAAAACCATATGTAGGACCCCACAATCGGGGAAGCAAAATGGCAGGCTTAGAAGAAGGTAGTACATTAGTCTTAAATAAGGACCACTGAGTGGGGGCCCTTGGTGAATGTTTTTAGTGGGAAATCTAATGGAGGACAGGGATGTGAGTAATCAGAACAGAGTGGGCAAGAACAGATGACCACAAGCGGTTGGTGCTCATCGAAGGAATCACAGTGTTGGAGGTTAGGCTGGGATAGGAAAAACCACACTGGAAAACTGACTAGGGAGAATGGCATCTGGTTCCCATATCCACAGTGTATCACAATTAGTCCAGCACAAAACAGCTTTAATGTCGACTGCATATGTGTATGTGTGTCCATATATGGTATTATGTTTAAAAAAAAAAAATTTTGCCCAAGGGGTCACACTATAAAGAACTGTCAGGGACCGATGTGTTGCCAGGAGAGTTAATTAGCAGGGTCACCTTTTAATTATGGTAGTGTGGTCCTGGAGGTCTGGTAGCACTAATGAAGCTGGTCACTCTCACACAGGCATGGCCACTGACTGAAGTGTGCCACTGCTCAGCATGGCTCCATACTTCCGCAGGTTTAACTGCATCCCTCTGCTGGGCTTTATTATCCCCAGTAACTCTGTGTCCATGTCTTCTTACCCACTCTTAACAGGGGGTAGTAATTCCCAGCCTCTTTGTCATTTCTACAGTCATTGTAAACTGGGAAACTCTACAGTCTCAGCTTTTATGGCAGCATAAGTGAAAAAATATAATGGAAGAGTATTATCATTCTCCAGTGATCTGAAAAAAAAAAACTGCTGTGTCTTTGTTTTAAGAACTGCATCCTACTGTGAGCTCACTCTTTCTTCCACTTGTAGATACACTCAGTATCCCAGAGAGAAGGCTGCAAGCAATGCAGTATTTTGCTTAGGACTCTTGGGTCAACAAATCAGAATTCTGCCAAACAGACCACACAGAGTTTAAATATTGCTAGCTCTAACTTACAAAGGCTTTTGTTTCACATGAATTAATATTAAATTGATGCTATTTTGCCATTTCAAATGATAAGGCCTTCTTAAAGCTAGATATTACAAAGTAGAGAGAGTATGCCTAAAAGACAACGCTACATGCAAAGCCTAAAATATTAAGTTAAACTTTAAAAGTGTATGCCAAATCAAATGTATACATTATTTTTCTTCCAAGTATGCAACTATTTAAAATCATACCTGTCTCCAGATTCCTAAATTTTTATAGTCCTGCTTTAACTCACTTTTCATTCGTATTTAACCACAGAAATTTGTAGTAGGGGGGTTGATGTGTGAAAATTGCAGGTATCTTTTTTAAAACATCAGGACAATCAGTCAATTTTTCACCACTGACTGGACAGTGGTGACCTAGTGGTTAGGACATTGCCCTTGTGAACGGAAGGTTGCAGGTTCAAGTCTCAGCCCGGGCACCACTGAGATACCCTTGAGCAAGGTACCGTCCTGCTTCACTGCTCCACGGTGCTGTTGATAGCTGCCTGCTGCTCCACGTGTGCACATGTGATGGGTTAAATGCAGAGATCACATTTCATAGTGCTTGATTGTGTTCAATGACAAATAGTCACTTTACCTTAAAGTACTCATCCAGTCACTTGTCATCCCTAGACTGGACTACTGCAACTCACTCCTGGCTGCCCTCCCTCTACAACTAATAATTCAGAAGCAGCAGCACATCTGGTCTTTAAAACACCAAAATTCTCACACACCACTTCACTGCTGTGAACCTTCACTGGCTATCTGTGGCTGCCCACATCAGATTTAAAATGTTAATGTCTTCTGAAACAGAGCCAAAAATGGCCCAGCCAAACTTACCCATCTGCAATGATCAAACCACGGGTCACAGCTCACCCTCTTAGAGCTTCATGCTCAGCCCAACTGGACATCACCTTCTTATCAAAAATCGAAGACAGACATCAGTTTTGGCAACTTGGGGGTGGAATTAACTTCCCTGAACAATAGAACAACTGAAGACCCACCTCTTTGAAGAGCACTTGGACAAAGACTATGTCTCAAAATAACAATCTATTTCTATAATAATATTACAAAAACTTGACTTTTACTATGTAAGGATGAACTTACTTGGTTGACCAGCAGCTCTTAACTTAAGCCTAGCCTTACTGGTGTGAGGGATACATTTTCTTTGTATACTACAAAGCACCTATGCGTGTCGCTCTGGTCAAGAACTTTTGCCAAATTCGGCGAATGTAAATGTAGATGTAAAATGAAAAATGACCCAAGGCCCATGTGACAGGGGGCCTGTGGCAGCCAGAACCCCTAAAATTTATTGCATATTGATACTGACATGACTGTACAGCCCTGACTCACAAAACGATCCAAGGGGCTCATTTATAACACTTTCATTTAAATGATAATATATCAAAATAAAATTCATTTTCATGCACAAATTTAGAAAAAGTGAATTAAATGTGAAAATGCATAGATGACTGCAGTTTTCTAACATGGCTTACAGTCTAAGTGTGCTATGGACAGTATAGTACATGATTCATAAAGAGTATTTTTTTAAATACAATGCTATACAAATGCTTATAACATCATTTATGAATAAATTTAGAATGAAATTCAAAAACAACTTATAAATTACTCCAAGAACAACTGAACAGTTTCCTCTGGGATCAACAAAGTTTTCTAAATTTGAATCTGAAGTTCTCATACACAGTAAACATTTTCAGGTTTATCATTCACAACGCATGTTATATCCCTGTTATATCTGAGTTATATAGCCTAAACATTGAGGTAAATGTTAGATGCTAGGCAGCAAAGTGGCATGTCTTTGGCAGCATAACCATGTCTGAGATCTAAAGGGGGGCATTATTTTATTTATTTATTTTTTTGTACTGGGGCCCTTAATATCCTAGTCATGCTACTGCTGCTCTATGTGTTCTGTCTCAAACTGGTAGTTATTATGTCTAACATATACACCTGCCGTCATTAACCTTCTATATTGATCTAAATGTATTCTCAATCTCAGCAGACCTTACTATAACAAACTCCTAGAAACTCCTACTTTTTCTGTAAATGTTCTAGAGTACTGTTCTTTTTTCATCTGTCTATCAAGTTCTCTGCACTTGTCTGACATTGCACTTAAAGACATTGCAAAACAAGCTATGTCTTCTTTCTAAAGGGAACCTTTAGCTGAGTCTAAGGAGAGCTGAGATTAATATTTTTCAGTCTATGAACCTTCAAAAAAGTCCTGCGTATAAAAAATATGTGCTAGAAATCTTTTCTAAGAAATTATGCAGAATGGTATCTTTAATCTGAACGTTTTTTCATCTGTTCCACACAGTAATCACTATCATTTTTATACAACATCTAATGACAAAAAATAGCCTCCACACAGGGGAACTGTGAAAACGACACCGTTAACTGTTCACTCAAAATATACTGCTGTTCATGATGCAGAGCATATCAACTCATCTGTAAAACAAATGGCTGTCTGGAGAAGTGACTCATTCGTTTTCAGTGATGATGTAACTGGTGATGGCACCAGTAAGATGAAATCGTTGTAACTGCTTGGATCCAACCAAATGCCTAAAATCTCCACATATACTGCTTTCCCTTAAATACGACCCTGAACATACAACTAAAGCAGCTAAGCAAACTTTTATGGGTAAAACGTGTTCTTGAAAAGCTATGTCAATAATCTGACCTGAACCCACCTGAACAATAATAACTACCTCATATGAAGACAAAAATGCAGGCATGAAATGGCTAAAGGCATGCAAGATATCCATGTCTTGAGATGACTAAGGTTCAGGATCTAATGGATCTGCAATCATTACTTTTTATTTAACATTTTGTTCTTTGTCCAATTACTGCGCTCTACTGTACTAATACGTTGTAGGTTATAGAACAATACTGCTGACATTCATATGCCCATAAGTTAGCAACTGGCATCAGTTCTGTATTAACAAAGGTTTCCAACAGACAACAAAGTCATTAAAATCTTACGCTGATGCAGAGTGAAGGTACCCCTAACCTAGGAATTATTTTACTTGTTTCAAGCAAAGTGCTTTCAGCCTCAGCCACAAATTCCTGGGAAGATGTGCATGTTCTCTGTGCATGACAACTCATTTACAAAGAATAACTGTAATGAGAGATGGCAATGATCCAGGTATCTATAACGGGCTAAAACAATTAAATCAATCTTATAACAATCTAGCCTGAAATTGCGCACACTGACATTATGTGATGTCATGTTCTTAGCTGTGCTGTTCTTTCTGTTTGGTAGTAGAGTGTTTGGGATGATTGAGCATAAGGGTCTTATTTAAGATGAGCATCTTAAGCGAAGTGCAGTGATTTAAAATAGCCCATTTTAAAGCTTGGTAGTGTTTAAAAAGAAAATAAATCATTATCTGCATCAATGCACACTGAAGGTTGGTAGATGTATTAATTTCTGTATTAGGTCTGGAAAAAGTGGCCTGTGTGGTAAAGATGCCTTTTTTAAATTCATTCATCAAAAATAATGTTATGTTTTTTTTTATTTGATTGCTTCCAAAACAATTTCTTGAAACATGTCACTAACCCAAGCTCGCATATGAACAGTGATAGCAATTGTACAGGGGTATTGCTCTTGTTTGTCACTGGTTTAACCTGTAGACCTTGCTTAATAGACCCTGCTTAATAAACCAGATTTGAACCTGTGTGGTTCTTGGTTAGCTCCTGCTTTTGAAGTGTCTGTCAGCATTCCTGAAACTGGATGGTATGAATATTCTAGCAGGCTCCACACTCCCCAAAAGCCCCCTGTGTTGTCCTGATTCTGGCAGGACTAGGGTAATCTCTTATTGATGAGCTTAGCCAAATGGAATGGGGACAGATGTCATTCTGTCACTTCCACTCTTTTTCATGTTGGGCTTTGTTCATTTATGTTTCTACTACTTGCCAGAAGGTCAAAAATATAATATAAAGATAAAATATACAACATTTTTTTTTTAGATTTGTTGTGTCTGTCACTGGCCTGTGGCACTGGCAATATTGGGTATAACTGCAAAGATTAGAGGTGAAGAGGTCTTAAGTATTTTTACTTCATTTCTATACTTAAATAGTATTTTGCAAGACTTGTGCTCAAGTATTAGTAAAAACTAAAAAATCTCTACTCCTACAGATCTCATCAAACTACTAATCCCAGCAAATACGGCTTCTTAAATGAAGCAATGTGTCACATTCAGCTCAAACTTGCAAACTAAATGCTTTCCTCTACAGTGGTTGATTATATTAATACATATGCAATATACTGAGTATTTTGACACAATTACATAGTTAGCAGCTTTACATAAAAGTCAAACAATAAAAAACCTATGCCAAGCTTT
Source organism: Arnoldichthys spilopterus (assembly GCA_037974385.1). Lineage (NCBI taxonomy): Eukaryota > Metazoa > Chordata > Actinopteri > Characiformes > Lepidarchidae > Arnoldichthys > Arnoldichthys spilopterus. Next base: position 13,082,467 of record JBBPDA010000013.1, on the reverse strand, counting down.
TCAAAAGCAGTTTATAGGAAATTATATTTGAGGAAGCAAAACCCCCTCCCCCCAAAAACACATCAATAAATGTATACAAAATGCATTACCTTCAGGCAAACTGCTTTTTTTATTACTTTATTTTTTCATTTCTTTCCCTCAATGTAATCTAGTACATGAGATCAATCATTACCAATTGGTGTGGAGCTGCTAATAAGCACTGTGAAATAGAAATCTTCTCTTTTATCAACTTTTGTAAACATTTATCAACATTAACATTGATAAAATTAGTCTATATAATCAATGATATATCATTGCTAATTTTTTATAATTAATTAAATATATTTTATGCATTTTAAACCAACTGGCAACCAAGTTATGGATGATGAAAAATAAAAATATAAACCAACATAAAGTTTTAAACATAAAGTCGCCATAATCAACCAAAAGAGCTTCACTGCACCTTGGCATAGATTCAAAAAGTCTCTAGAACTGTACAAGAGAAACTGAACACTATTCTTTCAAAAAACATTATTGATGTTGGTGGACACATCGGTCCAAAATCTTCCATAGGTGTTCATTTGGGCTAAGATCTGGTCACTAAAAAGGCCATAGAGAATGATTTACGTACATCATAAGTGAAGTGAAAGTGACCATTTGTCATTGTGAACACACTCAAGCAACACAACAAAATGTGACCTCTGCATTTAACCTATCACAAGTGCACACATGGAGCAGTAGGTAGTTATCAACAGTACCCAGGGAGCAGTGTAGTGGGATGGAACCTTACTCAAGGGTACCTTAGTAGTGCCCGGGCCAGGACTTCAACCTGCGGCCTTCAGGTCCCAAGAGCAATGTCCTTTCTTTTACTGCGACCCATCACTGTAAGGGAAAAGGTAGACACACACCTTTCCAGCAAAAAGACCTCTTAACTGTAGGGGTAAGCTCCCAAGGCCTGTACTTACCAACGTGCAGAGGCTAAACTGAAGTTGTAAGTGGGTCTCCCTTTCCTCCCCCTTTTCCTGTTTGCCCCAGCAGAGGGAACTGAGCAAAGCTCAAGTGACCGTCTGCTGGGGAAACTTTTATTCCTCAACTTGAGTCCACCTGTGGCTCCATACGCAGCCACAAGTTGGCAGAAGGCTTCTTTCCCTGGTCCTCTGAGGAGCGCAATGGCCGAGAACAGGCCGGCAATGCCACGGATTGGCTGCGCTCCCTCTCGAGTTGAGGCCTCTAGAAAATAGCAAAATTTGCCTGGGCCAAATGCCTGGGACCCGCTGGCCAGCGCGAGATGGAGATTCCGTGACTGGCTCGAGCGGTGTTACCATCTCGCGAGCTAAGCTAACCGCTACATACAGTATGTTAGCTTACACCGCGGTCTGTTTATATATTGTGCCGGCTTTATACGGTGGCCCCTTCTGATACCCTGCGACTGGGCTCTCTGAAAACTCCTGCGCCGGCGTCGTCGCAGAAGTATGATTCAATTGACCTAATCATTGTTTTACACATCTGACTGTTACAGCACTGAACTCTTGAATATGTGTTTGTATTTATTATGAGGAATTTATGTGGCACAACGCTACAATAATAAGTGTCTCTGCATAGTTGCGAATGGTCACACCCTGCATTCTCATTCACCTAAGGAACTTTGTTGGAACTTTTATGTGGCTTGTTATGTTGCATTAATGTAAACTGAAACAGTAACCATAGGAGCACTAACCCGTAGAGCAGTCTTCAGACTGAAGCTCCATACCCAAACATTGAAACTTCTTTCAAAGTCACTTAGATCTCGATTAAGCATTATGATCCAAAATCAAGGTCAACTGGACCTGCTCCTCATTTTTATACATGCCACAAAGCAAGGCAGGATGTTAACTCCTTAATTGTACATTGATTACTTTATATGCAGTTCACCTGTCTGGAATCATTTGCATTTGTTGTTTCCCTTAAATTAAGCTAATGTTGCCCTCCTAACATTACCCGGTACAAAGTAATGTACCATTTACAGTTTGTATTGCAATTGTAATTGGAAATGTAGTTCATACAGTATCTATAATAGTGTAGTATGGAATAGGCTACAGTCAAACTACTGCTTTTGCCTGGAGTTTTCATTTTGCCACCTGTATTTTTCATATTTTAATGTAAAGTTAAATTCAGAAAAAAACATATTCATGATCATTTTAAATAGGGCAACCTTGCAGGCACAAATTCTGTCAGGTCTGCTAGCACATTGTCTCCTGGCTTGTCAAATTGCCATGCTAATTAGTGTTTGGTTAGTGTTGGGACTCGCCTAAATTTTGAGCTCGTCAAAGCAGAGGAAAGGTGAGGAGCTGATCAAAGTCCAACTGGAGGATGTTTTATTAACATGTGTGCTGCATTATGGATGAGGCTGAGGGCTGGACTCCTGGATGTCACCAATGTTCTTCTAATCCCAGGCAGGCCCACTGCATAATTCATTTGCCATGACACACCGTTCTCTTGAATAAGCTAGGAAAAAACATTGGAAAAATGCAATGCACTGCATTTACTTTACAGAAGGAAGAGATAAAGGAACTTACGGTTTCTCTGTTAACATTTTCTGGCTGAGTGGAACTAAGTCTGGAAACAAGTAATTTGCTTATCATTTCTGTCACAGCGAAACCTCTTTTCTTTTAATGTCACACCATTTAAAAGACCTTAATATTATATGAACATTTCATAATAAATGGACAAATAGATATTGTCCTGACTCCTCTTCTCCTGTAAAGTTATCACATTTAAAATGAGGTTTTCTGCAACAGCACTGATACACAGCATCCAGTGAACTCGGAACTCGAAAAAGGCTTCAAAGGTCAAATGCGGTGTGCCAAGGATGTAAATCTTTCATTTATTTAGCATTTTACAGGTTAGAGGAATATGTTGGGAGCTTGTGAAGGTAATTCCTCTGTGTTCTGCTTTCTTAATGATTGGATAAGTTGTGGCTTTGCCAGACTAACGAAGACAGAAGCTAACATTCATGCCTCACTAAGCTTCTGGAGCCCTTGTGGTGTGCATGACACACATTATGGTAGAATCTGTGCCATTTAAGAGAACAAAAATGAAAGGTCATGAGACAACAAGATAAATTAATTACAGTTTGTTTAAGAAGTAGTTTAAATATTGCTAACTAAAGTAGTCATAGAACATGCTAGCAAGAACAAAGTGGCATTAATCAGTACTTTTAGTGCAGTGTCTTATACAGAATCCATGTATGTACTTAAAAACTTATGCATTTCTGTTGCCAGTTGTTTGAGAAACTAACCATTGATTAAATTTATACACACCAAACTAGTATTTTTTCCTTTTTTTTAAACCCACAACCTGCTTTAAAAGACAATGGTTTGCTGCGTTCCTCGTGTTTTTTTTAATGTAACCCAATACATCTCTAAATTGGTGCATCTTTCAGTGCAGATAATTGCAGAATGTCAGCCATAAAGGTTCACTGAGTACATCATCCAGTGGTTTGCAAATACCTCTGTTGCATAGACCCATTACTCTCTATAAATAATTCAACCTATATTAAGGCAAATTAAGGCAAATCTCCTTTTTTCCTTTTCTCTTTTCAGTCAGTGGTTTAACTTCTGACTGCTTTTTCAATCTCCTTCAGAGACTGTTCAGAGGACTGTCATTCTCAGAATTCCTAAATAATAGGCTCTCATTACTTAAATGACAATCTCTGCAAAACATTAACTGGAGGAGTGAAATGGAACAAAAATAGAGACAAAGAATTGCTTTTCCATTTCTCCTACTTTTTTTTTCAAAAATACTGACTGTTGAATGAGAGCATTTTCAAATGATCTGTGAATGGACAAAGCCCGTTGAAAACCACATACATCCCTACTGTTAATCAGTGTAGTGCATACAATAATCATATGTAACTTAAATTCACAAGGACAAATGACTTTATTTTCCAAAACATATAATAACCAGGAGATATTCTTCATTTGAATAACGGTTATAAATGAGAAATGCAAAACTTTGTCTACAATGTCGCTTCACTGGCAGAAAAGATACAAAGGGCACTGCCTGTTTGGCAGTGAAGGTCTTTTCAGTCATCACATGAAGGTGCTTTGATGAATACTAAAAATGATTCAGCACTGCTTTATATAAAAGCCCATATATTCCACTGTGCTTGCTTGAAGAAATGCCATAGAAGAATCATTTTCAGTTCCTTACATTGTAGGATTCTTTAAAAATCATTTTGTAAATGAAAAATTTGAGTTGGAATGACCTTCATAAAATTTAAAGAAGTCCAACAGTCCATAAAGTTTTAGATAAACCTGTATGTGAAAGGGTACATGTAGGCCCATATTTCAGTTCTTCATAAATGGCAAATTACTTACAAATAACATGATTAACAGTTTATTAATGAGTTTTCCATCTTGCCACTCTTACAGAAAGTAAGATGTTATGTTTTTGAAAGAACTTTACATGATTGGTTTTTCACATTCACACCTCATTTACAAAATGGGCTCTGTAGTGAATTAAAATGGTTTATCTAAGACGACGCTTACAGAAACCTCTGTGACACATTTTTAAGAGTGACTGTATTAAAATGGGGTTATGCACTTATTATGGTAACTGATGGTTAAATATGACTGGAAAACCACTAGAAAGCCACTTTCACCACCTGGCTTCACTTAACCTCCAGCTCAGAGGTTATGGCAGGTGTCCGTAAATGAAGAACGAATTAGCTTACCGTACTTTTTACAGTTCTGAGGACATGCACCATTATACCCACTCAATCGCACACAACCTCTATAAATTACTTTGGCTGGACTCATGCAGCCTGCTTTGACCCGGGTAATGCGCCACCGCCTTTCGCCTTGTCAGAGCCCCTAATGGTTAAATATGGGTTTGTCTCCGTTAGCTTGGTTGCCAGACATTTTCCATCTGTGTGAGGTAGAAGGCTCTTGTGATCACTCAGTACTTAATGAAGTGAGACTCTTTTTAGTTGAGGAACTGGCAACTCCTTTGGTGTAGGAAATCCAGAATGTTTTTAAGATGAGAATACAGTTCTTCCATTTGGGAAAATAATGGATAAAAATGGTAAATAATCTTAATCATACAGTCATATTACATTGCTTTCTTACAGCTTTTTATGGTAACCCAATAGGCCTTGAAATTGGGTTGTGTTAGCCAGATTTGTCTTTGGATCTGTGTATAAAAATTAGTACATAGTGGCAACTGTGCTCCTCTGACAACCCTACAACACTGGAACATCTACAAAATTTTAAGAAAGAATAATAGAAGTAATAGAACTGACATTATAAAGAACTTAAATCATAATTCTTTTTTGTTTCTGCCAGTGACAACTCATGTGCACCACATCTGTGGTTTTACCTGCAACGATGTAGTGTCATGCAAACCATTCCATGATACTTACAGGGGGTCCTGGGAAGAAAAACAGAAATGAGAAAAGAAGAGTTATAAGCTGAACAAACAGGGTACAGATGAGACACCAGTTAATCATTCAGTTTTAATGTGATGAACCTTAAAAATGTTTTAACTTCAGACTGATCTAAAACTCCTGGGTGAAAAAAAATGACTTTGCTTCCGGCTACTCATATTTCAATGGGAAGCTACACCCGTGTCTCATTTCCACATGCAGGCAGGACTGTGCCTTTTATTTATACTCATGGCATTTAAGACTGGCATCCTGACAGAATGCCATTCCTGGATCTCCTTTCCAAAATATTGGCCAACAATGACAGGGTGGGCCATCACATAGCTTTTTTGGAGTCATATGGCATTACATAGGGCCTGTGGGCTTGTGACAGGAGCCCCGTTTTTCTCCCTGCTAAGATTTTTGTGAGGATTTAGCCATACCCTTTACCCCATTACCCCCTTGCTCAATAAGTCCAAACAGTACAACTTTAGGGATTTTATCAAAGAGCCTAACAAGTCATTTTGATTCTTTGGATCTTATTAGGAAACCACAGCTGCTTAACCAAAAAGGGAAGGCAAGGATTTCTTCATTTTTTACGAGTGACTTTTTTTCTGCACTTCCTTATATTGGAAGTAAGGTCTAATCGATCCTGCAGCTGCTCTACATAAAGCTCTGCCACTACACCTTTGGTTTTTAATGTGCAGCTATTCATTTAAAGAGCTAATCTCATCATATGCAATTACCGTTTAATGTTTGTCATTCAAAATAGGAAGTGGTCCAGACACGAGGATGTGGATAAACACTAGATGAATGATGGAATGCAAGAAAATAAACTTATTAACAGATTAGTTTGATCAGGGGTATCAAAGTGAGACAAAATCTTTCATTTAACACAGTGCTTTTGGCTTACTGGAATGGCATTTGAGAATCATGTCATAAGGTTTTAAACAGCTTTTTGTATCTCATTAGATCTAGGAAGAGTAATATAAGAGCTCCTCCGCATATCAGAGTACACCCAAAGAGACTTCTGTTTGTTTTTTTGTTTTTTTTTAAAATTAAAACCACATTAAAAAAAAAACATGAACTTCTTTTAGGGTGAGGCCCAGTGCCCTGTACATTTTAATGCTTTCAACATATTCGACCTAACTAATCAGCTTTTTAACAACCCCTCACTGAGCTGAAGTGAGTATGTTAAAACAGTTAAAAGTCTATAATGTGCAGTGCACTGGGCATCCAGGACAAAGACAGGGAACCCCTATTGTAGAGCATGTAAAAAGTAACATTAAAAACACCACAGTCATACCAACAAATTGCTGTACACTTCATATGGCTTCTTTTTACCTCAAATGATAGTCAATGTATTAATCAGTAACCAAGGCCTGGTGTAGTGTACTGGGCAGCTAGAACTGTCCACCTACATCGCTTTTGTTTAATCACACAAATTGATGTTAACAAAACCAACCCCTTTCTTTACCTTTATGTTAAACATCTTTATTGTGACTCAATATAATTGATGACCTATTGCAGGGTAGACTGTGTGTGATCATGTGAAAGGACAAGTCATTATCACCTAGAGATATGACAAGAAGATCTGGGGCACTGACAGCTGCAAAGTTCACGTTTAAGGCAATGTAGCTATTACACCTACCTATCAGACCATCCAGAATAGAAACAATTATATGTTTTGTGCTACTAATTCACAGTTATAATGAAATAAAATCCAGCAATATTGTATTTATGCAGCTCATTATTTCTCACAAGGGCAGAAACTTTCAATCAATACTACATTTGTGTTTGAAAGTAGAAGAGGAGATACTTCAATGTTGTCCATACTGTTGTTGTTTTTGCAGAAAGAAAAAACCACCAATACTTTTTTACTTTTTGTCATTTTTAATATTAAACAGAAAACGTCAGAAAGATTTTAAGAGATATCTTGAGAGAACATCTTAGAGATATCTATGTAGAATATAAAGTAATATAATACAGAATGAAATGCTCTGTGTAACTGACTATATAATTAAATATATAATTAGAAATTATATTTGAATAGAATACCAAAACAAAATGAAAAAAAAAAATTATAACTTTATTTCATATTTTGTCTTTGGAATTGAGTAGTGCAAGTTGGAAATGAAAGGTCTGAGTCCAGTACAGTTGTAGATGTCCAGGTGCTGTATTTGCCAGACAACCAACAATATAGTTTCCTTACGTCAACAGGATATATTTGGGGAGGAAAAAAAGAAAATAATTTTGTGTGGCTTTATTTGCTGGCACAGATTTACTTCTACTCATCAAGCAAATGCTATGGTTTTCCCTATTGAGTGCTATTGTTTTGTTAAGCAATTTACTTAATGTGGAAAAGAAACTGCAGGGAAACTTTTTTTGATGGGTTTTTTCCTGTGGTCAGTCAGCTATCAATGGGAGCCCTCTGGACTGCACAAAAGAGGTGTGTACTCAAGTCACGTGCATATGAGAGAGCGCATCCAAGCAATGACCACCCGTTATGCATGGTCACAGACAAATGCCACGGCCTCACTCAACAGCACTCCACTGCCAACCACACCCATGACTGCGCCGGCCAGTCCAACCAAACAAGTGTGCCTGCCTTCTCAAGCTCCATTCACTGGGCCTGATGTCTGCTCCAATGAAGTGTCATTTTGAACCTCAGTTTCTGGGTAAACACCTTGGGGTTTTTCCAGTTTGCTTTCCCCCTTCAATTAGCTGGTTAACTCTGGGCAAAGTGCAACCAGATGAAAGGATGTTCCATTCACCCAGGCAGGGCAACTGCTCTTACCACAAGTTTGGTGTTTCTCACCCTGGAAACCCACTGGCCAGGCACGAATGTGGGGTAACCAAAATCTGGCCTGTGTTTGTTCTGCTTTAACGGTATGCCTGAAAGATCTGCTCTTTAAATAGCTTACGATTTTTCCCCCTTGCTTTTATAACTCCTAACTGATACAGAAATGCGACCTTCATGCACCATACATCCAGGCAAGAGGCAATTACCCAGTTTCTTGTGATGAATATGGGGACTGGGACCTGGGATCTGGGAGCTATTCTTTAAGACACAGTATAAAACCAATGCCTTTCACTAAACTTTTAAAAATAAAGGTTCCTAAAGAGTTTTTGGCTTAGAAGAACATCTGTAATTGGTATAGTAACCCTAATATTATGCAGAGGTTTAAAATGGTTCTTTACATTCTCACTTCTCACTTACAAAAATGCTTCTTTAGGGAAACAAAAGAGGTTCTTCTGTGGCGTCAAGAGCCCCTTTTTAAAATTGCAAGGTTCAAAAGAAAATTGCACTTCTCTATAGTATATTCCATACTTTTATGAGGGGAAACATGGGTCAAATGCACTTTTACTTCAAATGCTCCATTAGTTTAATGTGTAAAGGTGAGAGGAAAAGAACAGGCTCAAAAAGTCATTATTTGAGCATCAACTCCCATTTGTTTTGGCTTGTCTGCGGACCGCATTCTAAGTGGAGGGGTGCATATGTGTGGTCATGGAGAAGAAGTGAAAGCTGTGTATTTGGCCTGGCTGCTGGTACTGTTGGTGGTATGGCCCGAATGTAAAAACTTTTGGTATGCTTGTCCTAGTCTGTAACAAGTTGCTCAAGCTACACAAGCATAAAGCTCTATTATCAGTGCAATAGAAGGGATTGTAGCCCTGCTTGCCTGTATTGTAACCACAGCAGGCTGTGCAGCGTTAATCGTTGCGCTTGCTGCTATTGGCTAGTTTTCAAGTTAATTTATCCACAGGATGTTATTTCAGTTTTCACTGTTGCATGAAATGACATCGAAATACCCATCAAAATTGAGAAGATTATAAGGATCTAATTTTTTAGAATTATGCAAAATATCAACAGAATGCGTCACTGGGAACTTTAAGCTCACCACAGCTCAAGAACGCGCTCTCTTGGCTTTGAAGTCACAACTCCTGAAAATGCATGGCAAATGGCAGTTTGAAATCCACACCACCCTTGCTTGCATCTGCTCAACTCTTTCGCTAACGGAAAACACAGCCTCCAGGCCATTTACAAGATTTGAAATTAATTTAGCAAAATTAAGAGCAGAGGACCTTGACTGCAAACATCAGAAGCCAAGTATGAAAAGTGGCCTCCCTCCTGATTGTGTTTAATTCCTATGACTTGAAAGCCATCATCAAAATTAACAATAATGGAGTCCCAATGTCCTGAATTTTCTATCAGGGCCTGCCTTCATTTCCTTTCCTTTGACCTAACCGCTACCTCAAAGCTCAAGCTCAACGACAAAAACAAGCTTTTATACCAAGTCATTCAAATAAATATGCACTCATTCAGATTTGGTTTTTATGAAGTGGCTACCTTTGCTCCAACCATTTGAAATGTGTTCAGTCTCTGCACATGAACACTTTTCATCTTTAGAAGTATTTTTTTTATATATAAATGTGGCGATGCACATTTGGAGTTTTCTTACATTAAAGTCTGATCCAGCATGCATTTGCTATGGTCTGTGGATGGGACACAACCGACACGTGTCCTCCAGAAAGATGTCAGGCCAATGTGTGCAGGATTTGGTAGGGCTGTCCAAGGTATAAACCTCTTCCTGGCGGTCCAGTAAAAACGGAACTAGTGGTAATGGCAAGTGTAATCAGCCCAAACTCCTTTTGGAATGTCATTAAGCAGACACAGCATTCAATGCTTCTATGCACTTGTAGGTTTTTCCATTTGGAAAATGTGGAAAAAAGTAGCATTTATTACCCTTCTATGAACAAGTTCCACAAGTAGGTTTTATGACTTGACACTTCTTTTAAAACTACCCACTGAGTGAGATGAAATGCATGCAATACTAAACAGCCATGTGTTCAGTTAGCCTACTTACCAGGGTCTCCATTGCGCCCTCTTCTTCCTCGCTTTCCTGGTGGGCCTAGGATGCAAAGAAAGAAGGATTTTCTTAGTCCATTCAGATTCAGTTACCATAAAATACTCAGAAATGCAGAGTTTTATGTGTTGCAGACTTTGTCAAAAGCCTAAAAGTTTCAAAACCACCCAAAGAGGAGTGCTCAGACAGAGGTTTTGTCCAAATATTGCCTTTGGAAATGTTATGCTTCTTTAGGCCATCTCAAGGTTCATTAAGATTTTAAAGGTCAGGAGCTGAAACGGGAAGAAGTCGCACTCAGCCTTGCAACAAAAATGCACTTTATACTTCCATTTATCCAATTTCTCCACTGTTATTCTGTTCAGCATGGGTGACTTTATTTCTAATTTGTTTTTTAAGCACTCATATTCAGTTCGCTCCTTGTGAGTCATACGTGAATGGCGCCTATCTGTTTATACTCAACCGGAAGAACGAAGTAATTACATGGACTGTCAAGTTTAACATGCTAAAAAATGCGAGGAGCTAAAGGTCCTGGGCATTGCTAAGTAGCTTAGCAAAACTCAAGCATCCCAGAGGCGTTAATGAAAGACAGCAGAGAAGGAACAAAGTTGTTAAAATCAATTCATTGGACTTGAAATCCAAAGGGGTTTTCCCTGAGCATTGCTCACAGCGATGACTATGATGGGCAGTGGTGGCCTTGTGGTTAGGACATTGCCCTTGGGACCTGAAGGTTGCAGGTTCAAGTCCTGGCCCAGGCACTACTGAGGTACCCTTGAGCAAGGTACCATCATTGCACTGCTTCCCAGGCAATGTTGATAGCTGCCCACTGCACGTCTGATGGTTAATGGAGAGGTCACATTTCATTGTGGTGTGTGAGTGTTCACAATGACAAATAGTCACTTTCCCCCTCTTTCACTTAGTCAACAATGTATAATCCATAAATATTTAGGGGAAATTAATTTTGATACACTGTTTTGATATATAAAGCAGATATGCATTCTGTTATACAAGATGATGTACTACAACTATTACTTAGACCATACAGCACAGTTGCAAAAACAAAGGCAGAAATTTCAGCATGTCCAAATACATATTAAACTGCAGATAAATCTTTGATGGTTTAACTGAGTGGAAATTGTGTCCAGACAAAAAGGCTTAAGAATGCTCAGTTCTACTATAAATGTGCGTGTCAAATTCTTCATTTTTGTTTTATGGCTATTGCCTTTGAAGTGAAAGTGACTATTTGTCATTGTGAACACACTCAAGCACCACAATGAAATGCAACCTCTGCATTTAACCCATCACACGTGCAGCAGCAGGCAGCTATTAACAGCGCCCGGAGTGTAGTGGGACAGTACCTTGCTCAAGGTTACCTCAGTAGTGCCCAGGCAGGGACTCAAACCTGAGACCTTCAGGTCTCAAAGGCAGTGTCCTAACCACTAGGCCACCACTGCCCCTTTGGTTGTTAACTTCTTTGTTGCCTTTTATTGGCAGGACCAGTAATGAAAACATAGTGAGTCAGCCAAAATGTACTGCTGAATTATTACTTGTAATAATGACTGATTACATTAAGGATCATTATTAAACAGTATTCTGATTCAATCATACCCATTTATTAATTTCACTGAAACACTGTATTGGAGCCTTAATATTTGGCTGAGGCCTGACTGACCTGTGATAGGTGCCCTTCAAGGCTACAAAGTTTACATCAGTACCTCCACATCTGGATTCTGGCACATTTTACATTTCACAGTTATCCTTAAAAAATATGACAATTGTTTAAAGCATTTTTGTTACAACAATTTAAAATGTATTCAGTAGACGGTGACATTGTATTAATACACAATTTTCAGAGTCAAGAAATCTTTTATGAGCTTCACTGGCCACTGGAAAAAAATGTCAAGAAGAGTGGTTCAAGAAGAGTAATTTCTGAGAATGTCTCTCTAAAACTACAGGACTGGTTAACTTTGTGCCAGTTATAATAACAGTTCTCTTAACAAGTGAAAATACACTTTATTTTCATCATCTCTGTGTTGTGGTGACCAACACATTTCAGGGCACTGTGTGACACGCTCTTCTCACACAGACAGATTTATGTGAATTTTCTTCTACTTAAATGCTCACAGCTGTCAAAAACATCTTTGGTTTGAATTATTCTTTGAAGATAAACAGGAACATTAACCATGTGCTTAAATTTTGTGCAAAAAAACATGACAGCTCATTTTGAATAAATGTCCTTAAAAGATATTCTCCTCTTTTGTGTAAACCCAATTCAAATTGTCTTTCATCCATTTAAAGACTGGCAGTGTTTAGACTGTCACAAGGTCATTTAGGTGGTGGTGTTTTGGCATCTTCACAGGTCTCATGCATGTTAAGGTAAATATATCAGAAAAAAATGTGTGTAGGGGGGTTTAGATTTTTTGTTGTTGTTTTTTTAGATCTTAGCACTGATACACACACACACACACACACACACACACACACACATATATATATATATATATATATATATATATCATTGGTCACAGAAAATCATTGGTAATTACATACATGTATAATGAAACAAATGACAATAATGAACACATTTTTAGAGATACAGGGATTTACTTTAATAGCAAAGACTATATATATATATCAGGGCTTCTGCAGGTTTCAACATGTCAAATTTGTACAAAAATAAATTTTAAAGACCGTTATGAATGAAATTTAAGACAAATTTCCTTTCCACGCTGGTAACTAGTAGAACAGACATAAAAGAAAATCCAGGAGTCTTAGATTTACTAACAAAATAAAAAGTTTTATTCACATTTACTGGACTGGTGGGCAGTAGCAAGAGCACGTGGGGAACAATACCATGATCAAGGGAACCTCAGTGGTACCCAGGTCAGGATTTCAAATACCCACCACTCCCACCCCCACCAAAAAGTGATGTAATGCCATTTAAGACCAAAACATACACCATTTAAGACCAAGTGCATAAAATCCTAATGGTTTCAAGACTTTTTAAGGTCTTAAATTTTATTTTTTTTATACATTTTAATACTTTTTAAGACTCAGCAGAAACCCTGATATATGTATATGTATGAATGTACATATTTGTATTCTGAATTGTACTGTATTTCTATTTCATTTCTGTTTCAGAATACCAACTATGAGCAGACTTTACTATTAACATAAGATTCACATGAATACAGCTTTTCTCAAGGCAAAATGTTTCAGTTTTTTCATGCAAGACCAAAGCAGACTTAAGCAATCCTCAAAGGTTGAGAATGCGCACATCTGTTTCCACACCACACTCTGTCAAAAGAGAACCTTGTATCTTCAACAGTAGAACTTAATACACTTAATGTAATTAATAAAATTTAAACTAATGTAAAAAATATTTGGAATTTTGGAGAAATTGGTTTATTGGTCCATTCATAATTACTTTTTCGCACAACATAAAGGTCATTATCTGAAAAAGTAAAACACAAACACACATCATCCTGTGGAATAGAACAGAATAGAATAGAATCTTCAAATTTTAACTTTAAATTTAAAAATTCTAAATTCCTAAATGGCTCAGAAAATCATTGGTAATTACATACATGTATAATGAAACAAATGACAATAATGAACACATTTTACTTTTACTTTTTACTTTAATAGCAAAGACTGTACTGCATGTACAAGACTAACTTCATCAAATTCAGTGTTCTACTTGTTAACAAACACAATATTCTAATCTACAGAATTTCTTTGCTCATGTCAATGACCTGTGAATGATATAAAAAATTATGTCGAGTAACATTCTGCTTTGGTTATTGCTGCTGATTAGCGTAGCCTCTAAGGGGTAAGATTACTGACAGTGTGTAATTGGCTTAGCTTGAGGTGTGCACAGCACAGATTTCACCACTGTTTCACTGTACAGTGTTGCACAGTAGACAGCTGTCCAGCCTTCCCCAGGCCACAGACATTCAGTACAGCTGTTTATGTTCTCAGTGGCTGTCTCTCTCATAACCATGTCAACTAAGAACCTTTGGCTCAACTCTTCAAATTGTGACTGAGGACCCATTATTCACTTCATGTTTTATGCTCTCCTGAGTGATATCTTCACAACCTTCTGCTAGAGACTGCGCTCCACATGAGTATGGGACTCATTATAAAATCATTTTTCTTAACATATGTAAAACGAATGAAAATGTCAGTCATTATAAGGTAATTTACTGGGTTTGAATAAGAAAAAGGATTAAAACAATAAGAGCTAACACTTCCAAATCATATCATCATGTATATTATCTTCACTTACTGTGTAACAACTTCAAATATAAAAATATATGAATCAATATTTTAAAAAGAATTACTAACTATTGCAAGTATTGCAAAGCATAAAATAACAGCTCAGCAGAATCAAGACATGTATGGCATATCAAACACTAAAAATTTAATTGAATATTAATCTGAGAATCAAACATCACACCAAACCTGAAAATGTGAGTATTACTACACTCATTACAAATAAAATCAACAGCTTCTATATGTGCCCCTGGCTTTATATAGCATGACATTAACTAAGGGGAACCAGAGGTAGTATCATGGAAGTAAGGAGTAACTTTATTTGGGCATATTCATAAACTTTCGTCAAAACACACAGCAGGAGTTGCAACATAGGGTAACTGAGTAAACACAGGCAAACCCAGAACTGCAGTCAAGAAATCAAGAAATTAGGCTACACAGAGCAGCAGGGAAACTAGAAAACACAGGACTGAGAAAGGTTTCTACATACAAACAAAGCAACAGTGGTGGTGTAACGGCTAGTTTGTTGCCCCTGTGACCTGAAGGTCACGGGTTCAAATTCTACACCAGTACAAGTACCCTGAGGTACCCTAAGCAAGGTACCGTCCCCAAGCACTGCTCCATGGGCACTGTAGATGGGTTAAATACAGAGGTCAAATTTTGTTGTGGTGCACTCTGTTGTGTTCACAATGACATATAATCACTGACTTAGACTAATCACTCACATTACCTTGTAAGGGACATTAGAACAAAGGGATACAGGTAAAATGCTAAACTACACCACAGATACAGCTGTATATTGCTGCTGTTGTAACAAATTGAATTCAGTTAAGTTTTTAAGTCAGTTTAACCAGCTCTTCAGGAAATGTTCGCACAACACGAAACAAGTTAGGAGATTTTTACATGACATGATCATGATTGGTGCCAGGATCGAGCTAGAGAAAATGCATAGCAGTCCAGAATAGTGTGGAGACTCTTTACAGTGACACTGGACTATACACACAAAAATGAATGCTGAAACTAAATTCTACTAAATTCAGTGGAAGCAGCAGATTGCAGAAAATAAATAAGAAGAACACCACCCACTCAAGTTCCATGTGTTTAATGTAATTGCCAATGGTTAGCCACATGGCCTTGAAGAAATGTTGGTAATTATTTATTTGCAAGTCTCTATGACCATTATTAGCACATCAAACACTGCACATTTACTTTCACTGAATATTACATGACTATGATTTGAATAAAATTCATAACTTATCATTATTGAGAATGGCTACTGGTTGACCTGCTGGCTGACTGGCTTATCCCTAAACCATTTTGTTAAAGCACTAGAGCAGCTCCTTTGACTCTTCTAAGAAACCCCTCTTTGAATGAATTAACCATGGCCTCTGAAGAGACTCAGCATAAGATTCTTAACTCTTAGGACAGAGGAGTTTTTTAAAAGGTAATTGAAATCTTTGCTTATGGCAGGACCAAATCAGTGATCCTTCTAGCAGCAGTACTGCCTGTGGTGTGTGGGCATGTTTACAGAGGTTATCTCAAGAACACATGATACTGGGTGAAGATAGTGAGCCTGTGAGGAAAGGAATCTAAATCCCAGAAGAATTTCGCATGACCTTTTCTTTGCACTGTTGCTAATCCTTTAACCTTGGGTGACCCACAGAAACTAGAGGAGGGACAAAAGGGTGTGATAAGAAAAAAAAGTGTTGACAGGCATCCTTTGAACAATCACTTGTATTTATTACAAAGATTAAATACTTTGTCTCCCTGTTTCATGTTCTTTATGATAAAGTTTATATATGTATATATATGTACTGATATAAATGCCATAACGTGACAGATATTTGTTCCATTTATAGCATGTTAGCATGTTATAAAACATAATTCCCAAGTAATGCAACTCATAAGACCATATATCATTTCGGTACAAGATTTTGATGATACATATTTTTTTGTAAGTAAAGACCAATAGTGGACAAACACACACACACACCTACACACACACACACATACACAAAAACACAAAACTCAAACTACACTGCTTTAAGGATTGACCCAGTCTTAAAAATGGCTTTAAAACTTTCTTAGAAACAGCACAACTCCCTTATGCCCTGCACCAGTATTACACAAACATATCTACAAAGGAATAGAAATAGACACAGTACACAGGGATTGAGCTAAAAAGCTGGACTACTCAAATTAAATGTATGATTTATATTTTTTGATCCTTCTAAGGACGTCATTCAACATATTGAGCAATGAAGTAACTGCCATTCCCTATGTCTTTAAAATGTTATTCTAGAGATTATTCCTCTTTTGAAAACCCATATCCATCCATCCATCCATTTTGTAAACGGCTTCTTCCGTTTCCAGGTCGCAGGGAAGCTAGAGCCAATCCCAGCTGACTGCAGGCCTGAGGTGGGACACACGGCGCACAGGCGGGAGGCCAACCCATCACAGGGCAACACATAGAAAGACAACCAATCACACACACTTTCACCTACGGGCAATTTAGAGCATCCAATCAACCTACTGCAGCTTGAAAACTCCACACAGAAAGGCACCTTTGACCGACCTGGGGATCTAACGCAGGACCTTCTCGCTATGAGGTGACAGTGTTAATCACTGCTGAAAACCCACATATTATAAAAAAACATTTATCATTGGAACTGTCACTGTATGTCAGTGGTCACCCTGATCATGGAGATCTACCCTCCTGCAATGTCTATTTCCAGCCACAATCTGCAACACCTGCCTCAGCTAAATAGCTTCTTCAAAAGTCCCTGACTGGTTGTATTAGATGCATTTGTTTCAGGTAAGTGGGGGGCAGCATGTTGGATACAGATTGGAGCAAAACTTTGCAGGAACGTAGACCTGCAGGAGGAGGGTTGGTGACCACTGCTGTAGGGTTTCATGTTAGATGAGTAACAGAGGCTAGCTCTTCAAAAAGGAATAATGAGCTAACAATAAAGCTATTTTAAGTTAACCAATACAGTGTTGAATGCTAATAGGGTCTTTTATAGGAGATATTTTGTTTAGTGCAGCATATGCCAATATGTAAATTTTTACCCTTTTAATTGTTCCTGGACTTAGCAAAGAGCAGCTAAGAGTAGTTAACTTAATAATAAACAGCCAGTACAACCTGTGCCTTCCCCATGATGTCCTTAATAACTTAATGTGCTTCTCCTGAAAAAGGATTCTGTATTCAAACACCAGCATCTGGATTGGCAAACTGATTACGCAAGTACACATACACTTTCCCAAACCAAATCACACTCATGATTATTACAAATATTAACTATGACCAACTGTCTACTGGCATATACAGCAAAGTATTTAGTGTCAGATTTTTTCAGACTTTCTATGTACAGGAAAATGAGTAATAATGATTGTTCTTTGCATCTGAGAATATATTTTGGCTAAATTATCTAACCATAGGTTCTCAAACTCGTCCTTGGCAATTTTAGTGTTTTACTTCTTTACCACACCTACTGCAAGCTAAAAAGTGTTGTGAATGAGCTGCTTAGTTGGATCAGGTGAATTGGTAGCAGGGTAAACACTCAAATGTGAAGAGCAGGGGTTGTCCAGGAATCTATAGTCTAGACCCAAAGCTCATGAGTTCTGTAGTGAGGTATAGATAGGTTTGGTGCAGTTTTCTTACAGACAGTGTGAATGCAAATCATGTATACAGCCTGAAGAAAGCACATTCCAATACAACATACTCTAAGGAGTGTATATACAGTAACATTGTTGAAGCTGTCTAAGCACACATAGGGAGAAAAGATCGACATACAGTTTTGAAAGGTGAATGTGAGTCTCTGTGTTATAGGTGTCCATGGTGGCTCATCCGGTAAATACATAGCCATGACTCACAGTAACCAGTGACACACACACACAGTCAGAGACACAAACAGCATTTTTTTTTCTGAATGACATCAATTCATGTTCCTCTTATAAAGTTAGAATCTGAAACTTCAGGAGGCAGACCTTTACTGAATAGCTCTTTGTTTCTGCAGTTAATAAATGCATTGTTATGGCTAGATGACTCACATTAATCACAGTTTTTTCTGCTCTTTAAGCCAACTGTGATTAGTGGACTGCAGATTTGCATATGACTGACATGTGGTGAATGGCAGGGCTTTCTATGAGGCCACACACTAAAATCTATAAACAGTCTTACACAGTAGTGGAAACATTTAGTATGTGTTGCAACTCAATATAGGACACTGGAACACAGACATTTGTCAAAATGACTAACATCACTTTTTTGTTGACAGCATTTATCACTGAGACATGTTTGTTTCATACATTTTCATTAAATAATGTTAATTTCATGTTTGCAGTGCCCCAGAGAGCTTCTTGGCCTAAATCTATTCCAGAGTATGCTAATTTGCATTAATTAGTCATGTGATTGCAACAAATTAAAAAAAAAAGTAAATGCTATGTGTACATATCTACTTCCAGTCTCTAATGTTATACACTGCTTCTTAATTTTTTACTTAAATTGATACATTGCAAATGTGGAAGTGCTTCTCAGTAGAGCAGAGGTTGTGCTCTGTGGGAGTCTGCTTCCTTGCTGTTTTTGGTTAACCAGTAGATATGTTTCTTTGATGGCTTTCTGGCTAGGAATCCATCATTTTAGCCCAGTTGGGATTGAGCAAAGGATGAAATTAGCTATTAAAATGCATCTCCACTGCAAAACCAAAGTAAAGGCTGAAATAGCCCAGTCCTTAAATCACAGGCGCATTATATGAAAAGTGACATTTTAATTTTTTTCTGTAAATCTTTATATTAATAAAAAAACTCCTCTTATTATGCAAAAAAAATCCATGTGAACGCATCAATGAAATTATAAACTCCATTTCCTACTTGGGTCAATTTTTAAAATGTGTTAAAAACAAAACTTTGCCATTTGTATTTTCCCTTGAACCTTGAACCCATAAATCAGTTCTAAAGCTGAGTTCACTGGACTTGAGTAAATTTTAGATGAAGAGAAAGCTGTGATAAGATGAGTCCATGTCTTAGCTTGTTTCTGTGCCAAAAACAAAATAAACCATCCATACTATTAACAGGGAAAGGTGCAAAAGCAAACATCTACAACAGCATGGCATTACAGTGGGTGCACTCTATTTAGTCATTAGCACTCATCAGGCAATGTCTATGGGCAACTGACTGCACTCAGACCAAAGGGGGCT
>JBBPDA010000013.1:13051589-13062655 GCA_037974385.1 Arnoldichthys spilopterus | reverse complement strand
TCATGTTTGTGGCTGTAATGTGACAAAATGTGGGAAAGTTCAAGGGGGCCGAATACTTTTGCAAGCCACTGTATATTAACATTTACAGCATTTAGCAGATACTCTAATCCAGAGTCCATGTCTGTTCTTCTATCTATAGGGCTAAACCTGTCAACAACTGCCATTCTACTAAGATACTACTAACTAAGTTACACATCATAACAAACCCTGCCAAACTTGTAAACCCAAAAGACAATAAAGTATATAAGAGTAAACAATAAACATTATAGACACAGCACATGTGCTTGACTGGACTTTCAGCAGTCCAGAGTGTCTCTCATTGAAAATACATTGCACATCATGTAGGAATCACACTAAGGCAACCAGAGACTGCTGCGCAGCTCAAGTCTTGACACAAGCCAAAATTAGTATCCTCAGTTCCCAAACAATTTAAAAGTGTAATAAATACTCCACGTCCGGCGCGGACACGAGTGGCAGCCCAACCAGTAGCTCTATCCTTTTTCCTTTCTTTTTTACTTCTATCGTAGCGTCTCTACATCGTTTATTACAGTTATTTGTATTGTTTTGTATTTTGTGTGTTTACTTTGTTACATTGTTTATTTTTTATGTATATGATGGCTACTGGTACAAATCTATCTATCTATCTATCTAAATAGGAATGTCCAGTCCAGTCATCAAGAAATATTTACAGTGCTAACAGCAGGCATTTTATTAATAGGTATAAAAAAGAGAGAAATGAAGACAAGGTTTTGTTTTCAGTGATGATTTGATATACATCTTGAATCATTCATCACTTACAGTACCAGCACATCTTTTTCTTAGAGAGACCAAGATCCTTGCACAAGGAAGCTGTCACTACAAGAAGACCTTTCATCGCCTTCAGAGATCAATGCATTTCTCTTTTGGCAAAGTTAGGGGTTTGGATATTTGAAACCCACCCTGTGTGCCCTGCACAGTGTAATTATCCTCCCTACAGAGCCCACTGCAGTCCAATTGGAAGCAGAGCACTAAACGCCAGTGAAGGTCAGTAATAAGCTGATGGATAGCCAAGCTGTTGCTTCACTGCTTACGTTAAATTGGCTTGGGTAAAAAGCTTCACTATCTTTGTCAAAGAACTGTATTTAATGTGTACTATATACTTATCAAGTGTTTAACTGTATCTAACTAAACAATCAGCAAGTATGCTATCATGATCCAAATGTCATTAGGCCAAAAGTTATTACTGTTAAATGCTTATTGTGCTTAAACCTCAGAGGTTTCAGTTATTGTTGGCTATAACAAAAGTTTGTTGCCATTTGATATTATTTCTTGCATAGTTCAGGGAAACGAGTGGAGAAATGTGGTCCAATGTGTGTCATTCAAATTTAATTCCATACTTCAAATCTACTGACAGGTTTATAAATGTAATTAATAGTACACTACATATTTGTATCATATATGTAATTATGTAATTATATTAGAGCTGTTCCTATTGATAGTATTAGTAGCTGAGTAATTTAGCAATTATTTTGATGATAAATCAAGTACTCGTGTACATTTATTTAACAGGAAAGTTAATTTTACTTTATATACCTTCAATTTGCAGAGATTGTTTAGACTGTTAAACAACAAATATGAACCTGTTTATCATTTAGATAGTGAGTAATTATTCCAATCTAGTGCATCATTAAGGTTTTTTTCATTCGAGTAATTGATTTAATCATGTAATTATGACCTATATTAAGCCTATAATACACTGAAATAGTATAGCAACACAACAGTAATTATTGTATACTTCTACAGGTTAAGTTTTCTACATACATACATGCAGTGGTGGCCTAGTGGTTAGGACGCTGCCTTTGGGACCTGAAGGTTGCAGATTCGAGCCCTGGCCCGGACACAACTGAGGTACCCTTGAGCAAGGTACCGTCCTGCTACACTGCTCCCCGGGCACTGTTGATAGCTGCCCGCTGCTATCAGAGGTCACATTTCCTAGTGGTGCTTGAGTGTGTTCACAATGACAAATATTCACTTTCACATTACATTTATATACAGAGAAAGGTCTTGCCAATATGATAGCATTGATCATTATCATAATAAATTATCTCACAGTATGTTACAATATGCCTAATGTGATATCGTCAGCACAAGAACACTGACTGGCTTGATGTCTGACTGACTGGCACTGATGGCTGTTTTGTCTGTTCCAACTTATCAGATGTCACAAAAAATACACATGAATATATAAATATAAAAAATCACTTCACTTCAAGTATCTTGGTAATATATTTTTGCCATATAACCATATACCATTCTTGTTGTTCCTGAAATTGCACATATCCATGATAAGGGAACTTGAAAACTCACACTACTTTAACAACAATACTCCCCTGGAGACCCAGTTGCTAACTTTTGATGTCACAAATGACCAGACACACAATTAGCTGGAGAGAAGGTCAAAGGGGACTTCATAGTATAGTTTTTACTGTAGACCTTGGAGTAGCTGCTATGTCTGCTTTATAAAACAACAGCTGGCTCGTATTCCACTGTGGATTGTATGGGTAAGCTGAGGTGAACTGAGCCTTTTTTATGTATGAGGGCTGTATGTATCTGTCTACCAGTCCATGCAGTCAGCTGTGAGGTAGTGCTCAAGGGTCTAAAGTGGCAAGATGGCCAACTACAGAAACAGTTGCTGGAATACTTATGGGCACTGAATGGTACTGTCATTAAGCATGCCAAATGGTATAGTCTAAAAGGATCCAGTGATGCTGGTCCAAGTGAGATTTCTTATCTGTGATTGAAGTGTGAGTGGTTCAGCAAGATCAAGTGGCCATGTTAGAAGTTAGTGGTAATACTATATCTAAGCCTTGGCTTAGATCTCCGGTGACTTTTGGCCGACCTTAACTGTATGAAGGTGCGTGAGGACATGCTAGGCATGTGTTTAGTGCTCTAGGGTTCTACACTGAGGTGCAGGACAGTGTGTCATGTTAATATTTTGAGAAGTCAATAAAGACAATCCTCACAGAAACTGAGCATAAGGTTTTTAAAAAGGTTGATCGTCTACTAACTGTTTAGAGATGTCTAAAGAAGTACAATTGACTGTCCATGCTTTGACCATCCTAAATACATTCTTTAATAAAAGTGGCTTTTTACTGCTTCACTAATTTAAACCAATCTTACTCTGCTAGCTGCAAAGTATGTAAAACTTACATGGCACAGCAGCTCCACAGTAATGAGAGAACACCTGAAACTAAAACACACTGGAGCCATGGATTAAAGGGTACATTGCTCTCTAGTTACAACAGAATCTTCACTGATTAAACACGCCCAGACCCATGTCAAACACAATATTTTGAAGTGAGGCTCAACTGACCTATAAAGTCATATTTTCTTCAGTTTTGCATGACAAAGTTAGCTTGAGACACAGAGAGAGAGAGAGAGAGAGAGAGAAAGAGAGAGAGAGAGAGAGAGAGAGAGAGGGTTATGTGTGCACATGTGTGAGAGTGAGTAAATGATAAGTAATGAAGTGTGTGAGTGTGTGAAAGTAAGTGAGCTTGTGAGAAATTACTGTTAAAATCACCAGAGTCAATGGCCTATAAAAGCTATTTGATATAGCAATACCAATTAACACTTACTTTGTGTTTTACATTTTTCTGTTTTTGATTTATAACGTACTTTTTCGTTAACAGTTCAGGTCAATTTAAGCAAAATAAAAACACAATTTTCATGCTTTTAAATTTAAAGGCCTTAATCTTTTGCATATGTGGAGCAGAACTGATTCTTAAAACATGTGTTAGGTCATCTACTTATATTTTATATACTACATTAATTTAAAACGTATACACCTTTACATAAAGGTCTTAGCTAACAAACCATATGAGGGAACCCTTTATCAACACACTTTCATTGAAAATTGACATTTATTCATAACTTCGTAACTTTGTGTCAACTCTGTCAGAGATACCAAAACACATTTTCACACTATTTGGTAAAATCCAAAATTCCTTAATTTTGTATATTAATTTTAAATAGTAAGCATATATAACCAGTTTTCTAAGGCAAAGAAGCCATTGTTGCATGTCGTTCAGCTGGTGTGTATAATACAAATTACACAAAGAGTACCCTATTTCTTTGAAAAAAAAACATTCAACTAACAGAATTGACCATTATTGACAGTGCTGGCAAACAACTGATGAAAATGGATTAAAAGTTCACAAATACTTGACTAATAATTGCTAGAAATCAGTCAAGCTCTGACTTGAAACCCTCAAGGGAAGAGAGGAAGGCAAAAGAACACCAGGCAATGTGATCTGCAGACAGACCTTATGATGTATGTGGCATCAAATAATAAATGAAGAACCAAGAAGTCTTAAGGTCCCTTTCCCTATACCCCAGTAGGGCTGTTAGGCATAACTGAACTGAACTGACCAAAGTCACAACAGACTAAGAGAATGACTGATGAAGTCTATTATATGTAAGTCCAGAATTCTTCCAGTGGTTGTCCTTCTTTCTTCCAATGGCACAGTCAATCACTCTCGTTCACATGAAAAGGGGTGTGGTGGCATAGTGGACAATTGATTAGGAATGCTGCCTGGTGACCAAAAGGTCCCACCTGAGAACACCACCACTAATGTGCCTTGGGGCACAGTTCTGAGTGAGTTGACAGAAAATGAGGATGGAACTTTGCAGTTTCTTTATGGCAAGCATCATTTTAAGTTTACATTATGTTTTATGTGATATTTAACCATGTGTTTTATTTTAGATTTATATTTATATACCTTTAGAAGTAATAAACCTTTTGGGCAGTTTGACAATGTGACTCCTGTTGAGGACAGGACTTCCATTATTAATTATTATATATAATTTCATTAGTAAACAGGTCCTTTATATTCAACTTTTAAAGTATTTTGTTATTATAAATATCTTCATTTTTAATGCAAAGATGATTATTCTTATTTTAAGAATCAATGCCAGCATACACTTAGATCTGCTATTTGTGTTAGTTAAGATTTTCAGTTTTTAGAATATAAAAGCATTGATTATTAAAGTAGTTAGAACTAGTTTAGAGTAGCTACAAGATGTTGAATGTCCATTTCACTTGGCAAGCCGTAAGGTTGTGAGATCTTTTGCAATGTACTATCAAGCCCACTTGCTATCATGATTGATAGCATCATGGCAGGTGGGAAGCACTTATGAGGCATGGTGACAAGAAAGCTGCTTAAAATGAATTGACACCTTCCCATGATGGCTAATGACAAATATATTTTCAATGCACCACTATCACACAGCCAAACTGTGTGGCAGAAATTTTGACTAAGATTGCTCCTAACCCTATAACCCTAATTTAATCTGAAGAGCTTGTAAACAACTTTCAGAAACATAAGCAGCAAACATGAAGGTTGGTCATTGTTCATAGCACTTTTGTCCAAAAAAGTTTTTAATGGTGGGAAATGTAGTAACGCCACAGAAAAGCTGCTTAACTTTCTTGTCAGAATCTGCAGGCTAGCTTTGGTTTAGGTATGGTTTAGTAGTTCTAGTCAATGTTTAATAGACCAATTTATCAAACAATGGCTATCAAACAATGGCTATATTTTAATGTGTTTAGTTTGCCAGACAGCTACTGTTTTTAAGCCTAAGCTACACTGAATTGTCTTATCACAATAACAACAAAAAAATGTAATGCTTTGCCTGTTTATGTTTTATGAGGAAAGATGTTCTTGAGTTTTTCAACCTCAGAACAGTTGCTATGAAAAAAAGTGTATGGCCAAAAGTATGTCTGCTATTGGAAATAAATATTAGGAATTGATGGCACCAAAAGGCTTGGACCAAACCAAAAGCTGTTACTGAATCTGAATCAAAGGTGAGGTAAATTAGTCAGAACTTTAAAAGTTCATTTTCCTGGAAATGTGGATCTGATTGCAGTAAACACATCTCGTCCCTTATCATGCATTAAACAGTGTGCAGATCAAAGAAGTGGCACTCTGAACAGTCAGCACTGCCCAAATGCCACCAATTAAACCCTCCATCAGCCAGACATGACTGATGTCTCCGTTAGAAATAATAGCACAGTCTGCTCATCCAGCCGAGAGCTAATTTCATTGTCAGGGTCCAGCTGACACATGGGTCCCAGCTCCCTTTTCTAGCCTGTGGTCAGCTTCGGGACAGTGAGGCTAACGGTAGGTAATTAGCACAAACAGCACACCGGTTACAAAAGCTGTCGACTCATGCTCCTGCAATCCTGCATGCCATGTAGTCAAATGTGATGTATTCAGACTATAAACCCTGAGGAAACCCATTGATCAGTGATTTTTGCATCTGTGTTTGGACATGAGAAAGCTGTGGTTAAAGAACTGTGGTGTCATTACACCAGCATAATAGAGGTAACAATGTAATGAAGTCTAAGTCATGTGAACTTGGTCAACAAATGATCAGAAGTGACATTTTTTTGACCAAGCTCTACAAGTTAAGGACATTTAATGCACTGGTGCAGTGGTTTGTTGGAATTATTTTATGAGCATCACCCACATGAAAAGTGTCTTAGACCATTAGACTAGTGTCTTAGGCTCTAACCGCTGTGCTCTTCTAAAGCCACAAGATGAATTTCTTGTGAATACTGAAAGGTTGTAGTGTCTCGGCCACTCAGTGGTTTGTGAGTGGAAACAAAAATAAAGTGCCATCGCTGCATCCCGATCTTGCTGACAGTCAGCCAGGTTTATTTTCCCTTCTCTCAAAAATCCCTCTACAGGTACCCCCGTGGCCAACTGTTTAACTAGTATCCCCCTTATATCTAATGTCATCCTCCTTGCTGCACCTGTGTTGACTTTAGGCAATGCCCTCAACAGCACTCAGTGAAGTAGGATCTCCAAATGCAGTTTGGAAAACTCCTGAGATACTTAGATTAATAGATATATTTCAAGAAATGCATGTATGTATGCCTCACTGACGTGCATTTGCAAGCAGGAAAAAAAGAGTTTGGGCCAAGATTTCAAGTAATGAACAAGGCCACAGTTTTTCTAACCTCTGATGATTTTTCACTCCTAAAGCTTATGAAAGTTGCAGATCTACAGCTCCCCTTTGCAGACCATCAATTGCTTTAAATGAGGGGTATTCATGAATGGAACAATAGCATCATAATTACAGCTACCAAATGTTTGCCCTAAAGTAAAGACTGAACTGATCAGAAAATGTATTTAATGCTCTTCCAAATTCACTGAAGTCCATCAAATAAAGTTTTTTTTATGCTGTAACAGTAGAGGCTTGTAAACACATCTGAATGAACACAAACCACTTTGTTTTCAGTTAAACTTCTACATGTTGAATGACAAATCTCTGCTTTCATTTGGTTCTTGGTGTGTACTGCAACAGCAGGAATTCAAGTATAATTTCCTCTGGCACAGTTCTTAGACCATAGCATTGGTTCCATTCTCAGAGGCTATGGAAACACTGCTCATTGTTATGCCTGTCCTTTAAGCACTACCTCCAACTTAAGATGGGTATTAATCAGCAAGGGCTGTCAACACAGCGCCAAGCCATCACCAGCCATACGTCATCTTTACTTTACGTAATACTGAACACCATCACTTAAACAAATAAGACAGACCTAATTTCTATAGCAGATATGCTAAATTTGTTTTTGACAAAGAAAGGAAGTGGTCACCACTCATCTAACATTATTCAAGGTATAATGCAATAAGCAGCAGTTTTCTTTGTAATTGAGTTACAAAGGTAATCAGGTGGCCAAAGAAACTGTAAAAGAAGCATTAACACAGTGCAGGTATATTTTTTTCTGAAATTTTTATATGTCTGACTTAAATCTTGAACTGAAGTACAATCACTTAATGCAGTCTCTTATTCAAGGAAGAGAAACAAGAATCAAGTCCATCATTAGCTTTTTTGCAGCAGGAGCAGGGCTGCCTCACTTTTTCTTACTGGTGAATAAGTCTGACCAATTCAGAGGTCAAATCAAGCCAATTGAGTTCTCAATTATCTCAGGGCACATCCTTTGAGATACTGCAACATCTGTAAAAGTGGAATGAGGGATGAGGGCCTCAACCAGTGTAGTAACAAGAATATTTAATAAATATTAAATAAATGATACAAGAGATCCAACATGAAAGCATACTGCTTCCACAAGTGAAGTGAAAGTGACTCTTTGTCATTGTAAGCACACTCAAGCACCACAACGAAACGTAACCTATGCATTTAACCCATCACACGTGCACAGGTGGAGCAGCGGGCAGCTACCGGGGAGCAGTGTAGTAGGACGGTACCTTGCTCAAGGGTACCTCAGTAGTGCCCGGGCCGGGACTCGAACCTGCGACCTTCAGCGTCCTAACCACTAGGCCACCACTGCCCACAAACTGGTAAAAGTACTGGGAGCCCTCAGTAATGTCTATGTTGTTGAGTACATAGTCACTGTTTTAAACAGCACATAGATTGAAGAAAATGTTACTCAATGCCAGCTTGATCAAATAGATTTTTTTGCATAATCTGTACTCTAAAGTACTGCTTAAGAAGTAGTTATATGTTGCACTTGGCTCCTCTATGTAATGCCTATTATGTCTACTGTGATCAGATAACAGCCCCATAAGAGCTTTATTTATTCATGCATAATACATGAAATGCATACTGCAACAAATATAGAACTTATATATGTGAGTTCCCCCAAGAACACAGTTTAACTTGGCTTTGATCTGTGTTTTAATGAGCCTGAATATTCAGCATACTGTAGCAAATCAAGGAGTTTCTTGGCAGGATGTCCATCTGGCAGGCCTGCAACAAGCCAAAAATGTAAACAGGGGCTTTTCAAAAAGCCATACAAAAACATACACCAAAGTCCTAACCAATGTTTTTCCAAGAACTCCTCATTATTCGTGGTTAATTATGACTAATCTACCTCTTAGCGTCTTGCTCTAAACACATACCCATAAACTTAACCACAACCATAATCCCAGCTCCAGTCATGGCAAAGATTGCATCAAAGGTATTCACACAAAAGTTTTTCAAAGCAGTGAGTTCAGGGAGCATCCAGCAACCATTATATGTCACTTGCCATTAGGGGTGTAATGGTTTACCCTTTTCACGGTTCATTCTTCAGTTTCTGTGCCATGGCTCATTTTCTGCCCTTTTTTTAATAAAACTGTTGCCAAAAGGAGACAAAAATCCATCAATTTACACCACATTCATGCATTATCAGTTCCTTTTAGCAACAGCATATTTCAGCACATAAGCCAGTTTATCACTTGTGTGGGCTTTCTAAATAGGTCTTATAAGGAAAAAAAAAATATATATATTTGGTGCTTTTTAAATGTGTGTGTTGTTGTCGGCATGATGCTCTTTTAAGGCAGCAAAATGACACTGTGCTTTTGACCAAAAAAGACCTCGTCAAAGTCTGTGGCACATTATTACAATATAAACAATATTTAAGGGGCACATTTTACAAACATGCTGGTGCACAATGCTATTGGCACTTGAAAGGCTTATGCGGAACAGTGTTGCTCCCAAGATGCCTAGTACAGCAGTACATAACATCAAAACTGGTAAAGCAATCCTCATACCATTATCTTCAGTTTGCATCTGTTGAGCTGACAAAATAGCATAATTATGAAATGCCATTCACTGAAAAAAATTTTGAGAATGAAGCAAGTAGATAATCCTCTAGTGACTTAGAAATCTTTGTCTTGACTTTTGCATTAATAGCATTTCACGCATAATCCTAAAATAGGGAGTGACTGAACAAGGTATAAATCTCTTACAAATAGTGTTTTACACTATTAGTGCATACTACACAAACATATTTACATGATTTTCCTTCAGCAAAAACTGTGGCGTCAATTTAGAACCTACATTTCTGATAGAGCTCTGCGTGTTTAAATGAGCTATAAATGAGAAACAATTCATGTCAACTTACATCATTCCTTTGTTCCTGACTGCAATACATGTGACTTATTCAGATCTACTAATAGAAGCTAACATAACATATTCCATGACTTTTTAACCAAAAAGTGTGGATCAGCACATATTCCATAAGAACTTGCCACTATGTTATGTTTGTGATCAGCAGCTGAAGGCCTATGCAGCTGGTGACAATACTTTTAAAGAGGAGTGAAGTTATCTGGAAGCCATACGGAAAGACTCACCAGAAACCTTCTCCAGACTTTTCAGCTGGGTGTCTGTTCTTGATGTTTTGCAAACTGAAATCTTTTAGAATTTCATGTTCTCACAGGACTTGTTATGAACTAGATCACAGGCCGAAACTGCCCCAGCATCAGCTTTTCCGCCCCTTTTCTCTCTTTTTTTTTATTTCATGAACATGGCATAACCACAATCCACTTTGCACTAAAGCTGGCACCCAGCCTTTGCTCGAGTACCACTTTATAAAACTTCACCCACAGTTTAAAATGAAAAAATCTGTCAATTTGGTAGGCAAATCCGGTCTTTTCATATAATCACAAGCTTAAAGCTCCAAATAAAAGAGCAAAACCATGTTGCTAAAATGTTTCATATTAGACAGCAAACAATAGAGGCAGTCAACCATGTTCTAAGGTCAAGCCATATTTTGTCTTGTAAAAGCGTAAAACATGTCCATGTTTAAAAGGTTAGTTACCTCTAAGTCATTCCAAAATACAGAGTGATGTTCAACAAAGGGGTATTTTGGGTTACACAGATGGTGGTTGTATTGACAGTGGTACCTGAAAATTATGAACCCGTATATTTTCCATATTTATGCATAAACATTACATAAAACATCATCAAACATTTGCGTTCTAAAATAGATAAACTTATCCATTTATTTATTTATGGGATTGTGTAGAAATATAGAAAATCCTAAAAAGGTTCACAAACTATCAAGCAACACTTAAAAATAATGTAATATGCATTTAACCTTTCATGTAAACAGGTCAGTGCCATAGACTATACATTAGAGGCTTAATAAACTCTTTTATTATTCTTCCAAATTTGTTTTAAATATGATCAGCAACGCCTCACAGTGAGAAGGTCCTGGGTTTAATCCCCGGGTTGGCCACAGGTGCCTTTCTGTGCGGAGTTTGCAAGCTCTCCCCGTGTTCGCGTGGATTTCCTCCGGG
>JBBPDA010000013.1:13023821-13049863 GCA_037974385.1 Arnoldichthys spilopterus | reverse complement strand
GTGTGTATGAGACATGTTGATATTTTTGTTGAAAATGACTGAAAAAGCTACTTTTCCTTGTGGTTTTGTTAAAAAATATATATCCCTTTATCTGTAGGCACTGTTGGTAACAGGGAGAAATGTTAGCTGGATCAAATATATTGACAAAATCAACAGTTTTCATTGAACTGTACTTTATTTTTTACATGACTGTAGAGAATTAAGGGCAACAGGAAACTTGTGTCAATACTAAACTTGACAATTCAGTCTAATAAAAATTGTGAGAAAGAATTTATTTATTTTTATTTAAAAAATAAAATGGGGAAATGGGGTTTTAAGTTCAAATTCAGTTACCTTGCTGCTTAGTATTTTGAGAATATTTTGGGTGATGAAATTCGTTGCCATTTTTCCACAATCTGTTTGATCAATGTCGCACCAAATTTACTGGTGCAAGATAAATATCTATGATTTCTATGGTATGCCCCAATTGAACTAGTAGTTGGATATTCATTCATATCACCTCAAGGTCAGACTAGAAAGAAACTGTGGAGTCTGTAACAAAATAATTATTTAAAAAAATGTTAACAGAGGCCAGAGCAAATGAATCAATCAGTCCAGGAAGGTTTATAATGACTTCTGAAGTTGTAGTGTCAGTAAGGTCTACTAGGTTCACTGATTCGGTTCTCATCTCCCAAATAGAATGTTACTAATTTCAAAATGAAGAGCAGACACAATCTTTATAAAACAGAATTTCTTGAGTTTAATTGTGGTTAGGTGATACAATGCTTCACTGTGTTTTAAATTCAAATCCAAACTTAACTGTACTATTAACCTTTTGGGCTTTGCTTTACTTGGACCCCTATGATTGCTGCATGCAGCCATATTTTGAATTAGGCTTTCTTTTTTGACCAAACTAGGGAAGGATGTTCCCAACACGTACTAACAATAGGAGGTTTATGTAAAGGGACTTTTATTTTTTATATTGCTTTAAAAAAATACAAATGTTTTATAACTCTCATAGGGGATTAAGTGTTTTATATATCCACAGGTCTTAAAAAAACTTACACAATGAACTCACAAATCAAGGGTGGCAAGTTAAATGTTAAATTACCACTGTTTACCAGTATTCAGGCCAGAAAGCCTCAGAAGCACAAACCTTGTGGAAAATGTGTGTTGCTTCCCTCATTAAGGACATGTATGTGCCAGAAAATGTTGACTAAGAGACAAAGTGTTGATCTTTAAATCTAGAGTTATTTAAACTCCTCAAAAAGGTTCTGTGTAGATATCGGACATTAGCTTTGCAATTCCAATTCATTCCATTTACTTCTGACTGCAGCTTGGCATTAACCAACCCTAACAGGCTGAGAAAATACACTTTGATCACTTGTAAGCAACTGTCACTCTCCCCTGCACTAAGAGTCTGCTGCTAGGCCACAGTAAAATTTATGAATATATTTTAAAAGATGACAAGTGTCTCCCTAAGTTTCTAGAGCTTGCTTATATGAGAAGTCTGAATATTTCAGACGGTGAACTGTTTTGACTACACTTTTCACTGTGAGATGTATTCACAGGTGTTGAAAGCTGGACATGAGCAGAAGTTGAGCCTGCTGCGTCAGTAAACCCAGAACGGATGCTGTGGTCTTCTCAAGTGTTTATTTATGGCAAGGACTTATAAGGAAATGACAAGAAAACTGTATTTCTAACTTCCAGTACCACAAGCATTGACTTTATGCATTAATTTCACTTCAAGACCACCAACCTCAGTTTTTTAGTTTATGAGATATACTGAATAGTTTGCTAAATTGCAATATGTATGATAATATAGTAATGCCATCCAGCAAGTTTATCAATATATAAGTTAATTAAGCCATTCTTCCAGTTTACTGGACTATTCTATGCAAAAGAAATGTCTTACAAACTTGACATAGCTTGTTTTGATCATTTTCTCTTTTCTGTTTCTCTTAAATTTATACTTAAATAACGTGTACATAGTATTGACACTGACTAGATAATAATTAGATTTACAAAGGAAACACTACTATTCATTTTGTTTTTATCTTTTTTTTTTTTTAAAAAGTCCCAAGCTATTACAGCTACAATATAATATATAAGTACAAAAATACTGAAATGTTTTACCTATCAATACTGCTAAACCTAAGAATAATATTGTTGTGTGACTGTCTCAATATTGAGACACGGTTATAGACTATATATTGCCCAGATCTTCACTTTACTGTCTGGCAAATTTAGCAGAGGTTTACCAAAGTCACATAAACAAATTTAACATGAATATTTGCCAAAATATTAACATATGCCAAAATTAATCTGTAGTCACATTAAGGCATCTAACAGATCTGTAATGTCCCTTATTATTGCAACAGCATTAAGCCAAACACAAAGCCCACTCACAAACAGTTTATCTTGTATTCTGCCCTGCCACTTCTGCTTCACCACTCCATGCATTGTTCCACTCCCTTACTCCTCATGCAGGAGACTTTAAAGTTTTTCCCTTAATGCTGATACAATACCAGAATCCATTACCAGCAACTTCACTCCTCTACCTCTGCTTGACCTTCAGAACTGCTGTGTCCCAATAACATGCAAATCACAATGCAGAGGCTCCTGAAGCAAGACCAATTCATTCTAAGATTCTGTGCCAGTCAGGTAGTTATAGATGCACCAATTAAAGAAGGTGAAGTGCTTGGCAATTAAAACCACTTTCCTTAAAAACTAATTAATCCTGTCTCTCTCCCGGAGTCTTCATCGCCCACTTTTGTTAAGCTGAGCGTGTTGATGACCCTCAACAAAAATGTTTTAAGTGCAATTAGTAAACTAATTACAACAAAGTTTGCATGATTATCAGTTAAAGAGCAAGAATGGAATTGATGTCACCAGAATGGGCTTAAGTTTGAATTTGCCAATTGATTAAGTGCTGACTATATCAGATGTATATGTACATCTTTTATAACTTCTAGCTTTCAAAAAACTGCACTCTTCTACACATAGGTCCTCAAGCTGAGGTGGAGAGAAGTTTGCATTTAGACATCAGTGCCCTAAGCCTGGAATGTCCATGACTCAAATAAAGTCACTGCGTTTTGTACAGTAGGGCTGTGTGTTGCACGGTACAGTACTCTGCAATTTAATACAGCTAAGTCAAAGCCTTTAAATGTCATGGCCTGTGAAAATATGACTGTGTCCACTGGCATACTATGCACTGACAAACAGTTAATATGCTGTTGTACATTGCGTATGTCCCAAAAATCCAAAAAAAAAATCCCAAATACCTGATCCAAAAAAACTTAATGAACCCAAATAAAAGGAAATGGGCTGTCTCCTCTGCAATGATGATTGGACTCACTGTACAGTAAGAGACATTGTCTTTGTTCAAAGCCATGCACATGCTTTGCATTAACGGTCTCGTCATTTTTTTCAAGGTACATAGTTAAAAGAGCCCTATTTTCCCCAAAGAGCAAAATCAGAATAGCAGAAGAGTATGCAGCCTCAAGCAAGCCATGTTTACAGCTGCCTGGAGTAATTGTCAGTTTGCTTACCGTGAGAGATAAAATAACTAAAGCAGTCCATCAACGTGCTCACCACAACAAAGCACATACGAGACTTGAGAAGGATGGAACTTAAAGGAGTTAAATCATTACCACACTACCACTAATTCCAGAAACACTGTAGGGTAAACAAGCCACGTTTGAAGAATAGTGGGTTGCTTTCATGGAAGACTGAACACTTTAGCTATGGAAAGAGATGAGAGACATGGAGGAAACGGGGAGAAAATGAATAAAATGGGAAGAAGAAGCTGATTGAAGCAGGACAGACACGGATGCAATGAGGATGACAGGTATTGAGGCGTGTTGAAGGAAAGCAAGCCCTTTGGACTCTCAAGCTTCTCAATATTGTCATTTCCATTCGAAACAGCCAAGTTAAACATCACGCTCCTATTTGCCAGTTGCGTCTTCTTGCTGCTTCTTTTTTTTTTTTTTTTTTTTGCTTTGCTCCAGAGGAGCCTTTCCCATGTTTTCTTTTCCAACCCTTTTACCACCAACTCCCAACCGACTCTATCCTTCACAGTTCCGGGACATTGTGGTGTTTCTAAGCAACTAGTACTCTAAAATCTGCGGGTGTGGATTTAATTCCATGTCTTAAAAAGGTAATGGAAGCAATGATATAAAGAAGTTGCGTGTTTACATAAATATCTAAACAAGTTTTCCTCATGAGTGCTTCATTGCCATTTGAGGATGCATTTCTACATAACTTGTCTGCATACAGAGCCATTCTTCATTTTCCACTGAGGGTGTGGCAAGCAAAATTGGCCAGAGGAGATAAAACACTGAAAATACACAATTTACAACTATTCTGTCAGAGATTAATTCACCAGTCTCTGTTTTTTTGTGAATCTGTCTAAATTCTCTAATACATATATCCCAGTGGAGGAAAGTTCACTTCCTTATGTCAGAAAAATAAACAATATTTAATATGGAAGAATGAAATCTAGCAGGACACAAAAGCCAGCAGATTACTTATTCACATGCTACATGTGTGTCAGTGCATGAGTGTGTCAGTAAATCATTTGTAATACAATACACAGGCATATAATCATAGACTTCAGGAACTATGATGATTGTTGGGGACTCATTTATGAACCTCTGCTTACATGTTAGTCTTTTATGGCTAGAATGAACAAAGAAATTTACCTCAATTGAATTTTCCTGAAATACTTTAACCCAAAACGGTGTAAAAATACTGTAAATCCGTTATTTTTAACCAAATGAGTTTTCTCTAACATATAAAAGCAGCAGGAAAACAAGCATTTGAGTTGTCAACAGTCTAAAATATATTTAATCAGCACCCTCATCCTCACGGTATAACTCATCACAGCTATAATAAATAACTTTTCCACTGTTGCAGCTGCTTGGTAATTGTAAAAACTTGCCTGCATTTTGCCCAGTGGGATATAAAACATTTGTTCTTTCCACCTAAATACATAAATGGACAGTTAGATTGGGTTGCACAGTGGAGAGCTTTTAAACATCCTGCGCACTGGCAGAACTAAAGATCCCACTTAAATGTTGTCAAAATCAATTGAAATTGTGTCAAAGAAACAGCGAACAGCCTTGAGGGGGGTTGCTTTGGATGTATTGAGTTGCAAAGCCCCTTGTTTTGCTTGGATACAACATGACAATTCATGCCCCTTGGAATTATAAGGTTGTACCTGATATTTTTGTCAAAACCTGAGGTATTCATATATTCTTATATAAAAACTGTTATGTGAAGCTGAATGCAATTTTGGACTTGGAAGACAGGCAAAAACTGGTAGCACAGTTCTAATATTCTTGATACATTAAACTCTTTAGTAGTGAAGCTAATTCTACATAATGTGATGTTTTAAAAACATGATTTCTCAGTGTGTTTATTATATTTATTTTTTTACATGACAATACAAAGAGAAATGAAACGGAAGACAGTGGAATGGTTAGGATGAAGGGATTAGAAGTGGCGAAGGTGGAGGAGTTTAAATACTTGGGTTCAACGGGTAAGAAACTGACAGAAAGACAGACAGCAGCTGGAGGTGGCAGAGCTCAAGATGCTAAGATTTGTGTTGGGAGTGACAAGGATAGACAAGATAAGGAATGAGTATATTAGAGGGACAGTTCAGGTTGGACGGTTTGGAGACAAAGTCAGAGAAACAAGATTGTGTTGGTTTGAGCATGTGCAGAGGAAAAGGATGTTAAGGTGCCAGGCAAGAGGAAAAGAAAAAGGCCAAAGAGGAGGTTTATGGATGTAGTGAGACAGGAAAAGCAGGCGGTTGGTGTGAAAGAAGATGCAGAGGATAGGAGGAAATAGAAATAGAGAATCTGCTGTGGCGACCCCTAATGGGAGCAGCCAAAAGTAAAAAAAGGAATACGTTACAATGAGAAATGGTGGTGGATAAAAACAGCACCCTGCTTCTTTTATACAGTGGTATAACAGCATATGGAGAGAACTATGGTCTCGCACAGAAAGCTCCAGTACCACATGCTGATTCATTTCACTATGTGCAACATGCATGTGTGTGGATCTGAAATGTGCAATCTGAATGAGTTACAGGAGACAACACTAAAGTGTCTAAATTCATCGTATGTGTTACAGTAAAATCCAATAAAATGGGATTAT
Organism: Arnoldichthys spilopterus; assembly: GCA_037974385.1. NCBI lineage: Eukaryota > Metazoa > Chordata > Actinopteri > Characiformes > Lepidarchidae > Arnoldichthys > Arnoldichthys spilopterus. The sequence continues at coordinate 13,043,722 of JBBPDA010000013.1, read as the reverse complement.
TAGTACAAATACAATGGCTCTTCCTTTTCACAGTTCAGTTCTTCTTTTCAGAGCCATGGTTCAGTTTGTATCACAATTTAGCTTTATTACACGCAGTACTGCTCCACTATAAGAGGCAGGGAAATGGCAGAATTGGGTTTTTATGTGGGTTGCAAAGGGTTAATGAAGCAACAAGTAGGATTTATGTTTTGCTTGGCAGCTGGAGATTGCTGGCTTGCTGCTAGTCGCATGGCTGGCCACATGATTCGCCACAACTTTAGAAATAACCTACATGTTTGACCCAGCCATTGGAGAGAATGAAAGAACCTGGCATTTCTCCAGCTAACAGATCTATTTTTCATCACTCTTTAATGACACACATCAACATGTACTTCCTGTTTATTTGTCTTATTTTTTCCAGTTTCTATAGAATTTTTTCCTTTTTTACCCTTCAAATTTCAAACTGATACTCTCTCCTATATTTTATTCAGCAGCATTGTGTACAAGCTTTCATTTAATTTAAAGTTCAAATGCTTCTCTGCTTGTGCTTCTGACCACCTGCACATTCCTGGGGTCTTGACCTCTAACACTTGATCGCTAATGGCTTACATTTCCTAAAACGACCCAATGAGTGAGCCATTGTTAACCTGATTGACACAAACAGCATGAAGCCAGCTCAGATAACTAACCCAAGAGGTGCTGGGCAGTGACTTCCATGACCCCCAGCCATATGGATGAGTGTAACAAAAAACATTACACAAGTCATGTCCAAGCAGCCACTTAGAGCACTGTTTTGATCCTTGTAGTTTGTGAGATTTTCAGCAGTTAAGAATGTGTTTGCAATTTCTCCTATTAACAGATTGTTCCACCATATACTGGCCTACATCAAGCAAATCTTTATAGTCAGATTGCCAGTCCCTCTGAGTGTACAATTCCTGCTTTTACAAAAGCAGTAAAATGTTGATTGGCAGTGTTTATTTCAGGTCTTTTCACAGTCTGCTCACTTGTGCACACATACACTCACAACCCCCACACACAAGACATCTACAGTTCCTGCTTTACTTTTTGTTACTGTTCCCTACTCTTTTATTGAGACTGAATCTCATTGGTATGACTCATTTCATTTTAAACACATATAATATTGTTTGCAGCTTGGAAAATGTTTTAGGCCTATTTGGATTCACGTTTTCACAGTGGGAAGGAAAACTACTGAGCTGTGCAAAGCATGCAGGCTAGACCGGTGAGCGATACCTTTGGAAATGTGTTTGACGTTAGCAGAAAAAAGTGGCTCCAATACCATTCCCTCTCAATAAATGAAACCTCTGGTGCATAAAATGCATTGCAGTGAGCATGGGCAACATCCACCCAGACCCATTTCCCATCGAGTGCTTGTTTAGAAAAGACGCTATTTACTATTCTACAGGAATACAAGACATGCAATCTGTACCTTTTAACAAGACAAGCATTTTTATGGTTTAGGATAGTGATAGTATAGTATAAAATAAGTATCACCCTGAGTGTTTGCGTCATTGTTTGGAATTATACCTGATGGATATTATAATAATGCAAATTAAACAAGGTAACCATAAGCAACAAGCTCTGAAAGATACCTAGAAGACTTTTTTGCTTCTAAATTGCTGAGTTATCCCAAACTTAAGTGCAAATTCGTTGTTCCATCATACATCTATCTTTAGCTCTTTCTGAACAACAGCAACAATGACAATCTGTTAATACTCAAAAAACTGGAGAAAAAAGTTCTGATATAAAATCTGATTAATGTAAGTGGATTCTGTTCCCGACCTTTGTATGTTCTATGCAAATAAAATGTAGAGTGATTTAACTAAAGTTGCTGGCAGTCATACACAGTTAAGTAAACCATCTCTCACTCTGGCTAAAACCTAAGCCTGAAACTGGCCAAAGTGAAACTTTATCCAAAGTGCGGGCACTGCAGACTGCCAAAAAGCTCTGCTCTCATGATACTTGGCCTTCTTTCTCCTGGATTTTGCCCTAACTTGGACATTGGCAATATATGAAGTCCACATGATGGTTAATTGCTATTGTCTTGTCTTTTTTTACAGCAGGGGAGTTTGACCCATCTTGGCACATGCTGGATATAAAGCCCCTTAACATTGTGTGGGTGGGACTTTTATCATTACAAAGACTTTTTGAAAAAGAATTGTTGCCTGATGTTTGTAACCATAAAAAGTGCCGGTCATTAGAAGTTTTTGTAAAGTTCTCTACAGTCCTCACAAAAAGCTGGGGAATCCTGCTTCATAAGCTTAAAGTTCCCAAACGGGTCTTGTACAAGTGTAAAAGAAAATCTTTGTTTGGTTTAGAAGTTTTTCATTATGCAGAGGTTCTACATACTCACATTTCACAAAATCTTTACAAAAAAATTGTTTCTTAAAGAATCATCCACTGAAAGGTTCTGGAGGGGACCAAATGTGGTTCTTTAATGGCACTGCTCTGAAGAACCCTTTCTGTCTTTATTTTTCAGGATGTAACACTCAACTACTTTTCTTTCAGCAGAAGGACCTTGACTTGCTCTTCAAATTAACTAATTTCCCTCTGGTGCACTGCTTGACTTGGCGTTGTGGATGGCACGGGAAAGCACACTGGCTCTTAGTTACAGATTTAACACTGCACATGTGGCAAAAAGAATCACAATTCGTACCATGTGCTGAAAATCCAAACCAAACAAACAACTGTACAGCCCTCTCAGTGTCTTATCACAAATCTCCCCATACTCACTTACTGCTGTTTTGTAACATCTTTCTTTGTTTCCATGTTGAAGCAAAGTCTCCACACCATCTCTGTTCTTATCTGCATATTCAGTGAGGCTTTGTGGCAGAGACTAAATAGTGATTGTCAGCCATGTTTTTCATCTCTTAAGTTGTCTGCTCCAATATTTTTTCCTGTCGTTTGAGCGTCAGCTTTCAAGCTCACGGTGTGAGTTATTAGACTGCTTTTAAATCCTGCTCTGCAGAACAGAGACAATTTTTATTTTTCCCGTCAGAAGTTATAATGACAATCATTTTGAGATGTGTAATTGCTGGATGTGAGTAGTGTGTGCTGTTAGTTCTGGCTGTAAAGTGAAAAATAATTGACAGGCTCAGCATTGACTACATTTATTTAGGCAGAAATCAGAGCCAGAGAGGCAGTGTGTGAGCCAGCATCATCTACCTCTAGCATGGCATGGGCGGCTCCCACATCTGGGCCCAATTCATCAAGGTATTTGCGGCGTTGTGTAACAAGCAAACAAGTATAATGAACAAAAGAATCAGGATGGCCTTGCGAGATGATGGAACCAAATAAACACCAAAACAAGATGCAACAAAGTAATGCTATGTTTACCCATCCTGCTCTTTCAAGAGTAAGTGAAAAATGAAGGTATAGGAACATATTAAGGTTTTCTGACTGTGCATAGCCGTTTTAATGAATTCTGCAAGTTACTGAAATAGCTCTAATAAGATGGTTTTGCAGAAATAGATATTTCTACAGTTCTGAGAATGCTGACTGTTCACTTTTCTTTCTGTTGTTAGGGCCTTGTCTACAGCTATGCTTGAAGGTTTGGGAACCCTTTGGAATTTTCTTTAGACATTTCTAAAAGTATGTAAATAGATCTCAAACAAATGAGACAAAAAAATAACTTGTGAAATGATCCAATATTACATACTTATGAGTGGCAAAAATAAGTGAACCTTTGCTGTTAGTGTCTGGTCTGACCCCAACACTTTAAAATTAAACATTTGTCAGTTTATCAGTCTTGCATGCAGTCTTGGATGAATTACATCCCATTCCTCCAAACAGAACAGCTTCAGTTTCCTCACATGAACTGCTCCCTTCAGGTCCATCCACAACATTTATTCATGCCACTGGATAAAGGTCAGAACTTTACCACACAATTTACATTGACAAGTCAGTTTTTTAGGTATACTTCTAGGCCACTATCATGTCAGTGACACCAATGTGCTGAGAATTAGGATTTCTCAACCTTTTTACAATCGCAGCACCTTTTACAGTATGCAAAATCTCAAGTCACCCCATCTTAAATGTTTTTAAAAAAGGGTACGCTATGTATCCCTCCGATGGCCAACACACACACACTGTTTTTTGACTTACTATCAATTGAAAACCTGAGCCTGAGATGATGCACACAACCAACCTATTCTGGCAGGGATGGATGACAGGCCGACATAGGTCCTGGTCCACTGTACTTGGTCTTAATTTAAGTTGAGCCTCGCATTTTGCTGACAATTCCTGTGCATGCTGGCAATATGACTGTCTCAGCAATTGTGTGTGGCTTCTCAGCCCTAGCTACAATATTAGTGACATATGATTTGCAGTCAGTTTTTTAAAGTTTGCTCAGAACCATTGTTTCAGAAAACAAATGGCATGGCTTGATAGATCTCTGGTAAAGATGAAACCATTCAACACAAGATAGATAGATAGATAGATACTTTATTGATCTGGAGGGAAATTTTTTGTACCAGTAGCCAGCATATACATAAAAAAGTAAAAAATGTAGCAAAGTAAGGACAAAATAACTGTACTATACAGAAAAAATATAAAAAGTGAAATAGTTAAAATACACAAAATACAAACAACTATACTGTACAAAATATATAGAAAACTGTATAACTATAAGCTATAAAACTACAAGACCTTAATAATTACATTATATAAATATTGAATACTTGAAATTCACCCAGGTTCACCCAGGACAGGAGGCCAATAGCAGCTGGTCTCTACCTCCCTCGCCAAAGAGCTAACACTGGATGATAATGCTGATGGTTCAAATTTAAAGCTTTCAGACTGTGGATACGCCATGTTCATTGGTTTGCTTTGTGAAATCCATTTGTAATGGATCACGCACTATTGGGGGAAAAGGAGCAACACTAATAAGATGTTTGGAGGGCATTTAAAACAAATTTTGATGACGTATAAGGCAGCTAATGAACTGTATTTTCAGTGTTTTGGGAATTTTTATTTATTTTATTATATCCAACTGTTTCTGATAGCACCCCTGACGAAGCCAGACGTAACCTAGGGCGCCACTGGACCCAAGATGAGAAAGGCTGCTGAGAATAAACCACCATGCAATTAATACCTGCTATTAGGTTCCTGACCATTAACAAACAAGGTATAGAGAAACAAATGGTGTAGAGAAACAGAGGGACTACAATCTGTAACTGTTTACTTCAAAGTGCACCTTCTAAAGATTATTTACAGATGCATTAACTGTTAATACATCTTGGGATTAACAACAGTATTAGGCTATGATTTAGAATTAGGTTTTGTGTTAAAGGTTAAGACTAAATCAAGGGTAAAGGGTTTTAGAGGAGTGGCATGTTACCCTCTTGCATACAATGTACTAATTTCTTGTGAAATGGAGTTATTGCCCATCAAAGCCTCTAAAAAGATTCAACCCTCAAAAACAAATATCAGACCACACAGAAGAACAAGGGCATATGGACATGGAATTTGCGCAATTTCTATTGGGTAATCATTGGAGGGAAAAGGAATGCAAACTGAACTCGACAATAGAGACAATAGCATGCTATCCAAATGTAGCCTTAAACTCTAACCTTTTGTGAAGAAATCCACACACCAATATTATTCTATTCTTTACAGGGTAAAAAAAAAGATTCATTCAACAGCAGTTGGATGTATTAATTTATGTTATTGTACTGCAGAATACAATGTGAAATTATATCTTTCTTTGTGTTTTTTGTCAGAGGAAAATGAATAAACAGCTTTCAGTGGCTGTTGACAAACTGATGAGCATTGCCTGTTAACAGTACCTCAGTTGATATGTGCACTTATTCGTTTCTGACTGTGTGATCTTTTGAGCATATGGCAAAGTTCAACTCTCTTACACAAACTGAACTACCAACTCTGCTGTCTTTATTTTGACAGCTTGAGTTTAACAATGTTGGAGCCGAAAGCTCTGAGACCACATGGCAGTTGAACTGAGTAACACAAAGGTGAAGTTTCTATATGATAGCAGACCATTTAAATGCATATATCACAATATGTAAAAACAAAGCATGCTCTTTATAGCAAGGAATGTATGGAAATGTTCAATTGGCTGAAATGTCTGTGTTTCTCATGTGAGATATTTTAAAATTTTATACAATAAATCACAAACTAAATCCTGCAATGCAAGCCGCAGCATTCTATTTGTTGGCTTGCTGCCATTGGACTATATATGAATAATGATCTAAATGTAATTTTAAAGCCTTTATTGAGAACTCAGTTCAAGGTAACAGCCGAGGGCGTCATAAATCTTACTTAAAACATTTTATTAAAAGTAAAATTGAAAAGATATGTCACTGGCAGTCCATTCTTATTTACAATTGTTATGGTTAAGCACTTCATGTTCCAACAAAAAATGTATTATGTTCTATAAAATTCAGGGAAAGTTTTTTTTTTTTTTTATAAGCAAGCAATTATATGGTGCATTGCATATAAACATCTACTTGATTCATATGCTTGGATAAACAAACAAGCCATCGACTACCCCAGAAGAGCCAGTCCTTATATCAGCACTGTGGTTTACGTGATTGGACCTTCTTATCATTCAGGAGCCACATGCTGCCTACATGTAAACACTCCACAGCACCTTCCCCCTGCACCAATAAAGCAGATGCAAATTAGCCCACTGACTACACATCCAACAAGTTGTTTACAACACTCGGTAATTAATATCATTATTGGGCTCATCTCAATACTCAGAAGTACTGTGGCACTTCCTTCCCCTGCTACCCTGCTAATAGGCATTTCTTTTCAGTGCAAGAGGCAATGATGTTCCCATCAACTTCAGCCCTCAGGGGAGCAACATCTTATATTTAATGCAGCACTCTTCCTGTTTAGTCATGCCGCAATCAATTAGAGCGCATCGAGCCGTCAGGTTACTCGCAGTAAGGTGCGACGACCAATTACTGCTGAGGACTGTTTGTTCAGAAGTGCTGACGTCCATCTCTACTGCAAAGAAAACAATTATCCTTTTGCAAGCCCACCCACGTTGGCAAACACGACCACTACGCCACTGACGTTTTAAAAATGCATGTGTTTTTCTCTCAAAGTACCTGCTTTGCTGACACTGAAAAATGAACTCTCTTATGCTGTGTTCACGGTTTCTGCCAACAGTTCCATTTTTGGAGCGATAAAGGCGATAAACAGAAGGTTTGGTTAGAGAACAACAGGATGAAATGTCCCAGCCAAAAGTGCTTGCAAATAAAATCTAAATACAGTAAATAGCTCAAAAGCGAGGCTGATGTTTGAATATTTCATATTCATGGTTGATTTGATCTAATACGTGAGATGCAGAGCAAGCAAGCGTTCAGGGTGAACCTAGACCTTGCTATGATTATGTTCATATTCATATTCATAGTGTCAGAAATATTTTAAAGTTCCATATGAAATTGATCTGAGAATCGGCTACCTAAGCTTGACCCATAAAGCTGACTTATCTAATTACACTGTTAGTTGGACTATGATGCATATTTTTGCCAATCAAATGGCCAATGACTGTAATGCAAAGTATTAAAAATTACAAACTAGTGGCCAGTAACAATGGCCAATAAAACTGCTGTTATTCAATAGAAATGGCTAAAAATGTCAAACTAGTCAATAACAGTGGCGAAAAAGACAAAAAGAACTAGTGGCCAATACAATTGTGAACTGTTCTTAGAAATGAAAAACTGGACAATAACAATAGTCAATTACAGTGACATAAATGGAAAAAAAGACCAATCACTGAGCTATAACACTTAATGAGAAATAGGGACCAGATGACAAATCATGACTAATCATGTCCCATCTAACATACTGTTAACTTATTTTTACATTTGGAATTCCTGCTGAAAGGAACTGATGAGACTGATGAAAGGTGACAAGCTGCAGCAGATCCCACATTCTTCTGTCCGCATGGCTGCGTGTGCCCAGCTGACCATGCTCATGCTAATGAGCACAACACCCTTCTTCAAGAGCATTCCGCGCCTGCCTATTACGACACCCTCCTGATAATTGTCTATAGAATGCAGCTCAAACAGTCGAGGCCGCCGGTCCAACTGACACATTTTTTTACTCCTCTATTACGGGAAACCCCTTTGAAGGTCAGAGAACAACCAGCTTTGCCAACAGCACCATGGGGAAAGAACGCTAGTATCAAAGTTATATGAACTTTAACAACCTAATCTCATGCCTAATCAAACAATGGTCACATTGATTAAGTTCCAGTAACACATATAAATCTAAATGCTAACATTAACATACTTATACACTAATGTGTATATAGTGTCTAACCCACTGTCTAATGAAGGTTTTCTGGGATCAGTGGTTTTCATCTATATGTTCAGTAGGCAGGAAACAAGTTTAGTATGTATTACAAATCTTCATTTGAAAAAATATATTGTAAGTAAAACAATTATCACCTATATCCCACTTGGCCTTTTTTGAAGGTTGCTTATTTAGAATCTTTCCCAGAAAACCATGTCATTAAACAAAATTAGCTATATGGCTGCACCCTATCAGAGTAAAGTTGGCAGAGCTATTGCTATGTTTATTTTTTAATTTATTTAATTTATTATTTTTTCTTCATAAAGTTTTTTTTTCATTACACCCACGTAGAATGTTCTAAAAAACGCTGAATAACTCATTTATCTGAGTGAAACCAGTATATGTAACTCTGTTCAACTGAGATACGAACTTTCAAAATGACACTGAATCCTAACCTATATGCTGTTTGGCTTGCCGCAGCCCCCCTGCAAGTGCTCCCAGTTTGGGAACCACAGCATTAGACTAATTTATGGCTGCACCAGAATGACCTATCCTATTGGCAATGCTTTTCTAAAAATGTTACAAGCTGTGTGTGCTCATTCGTTAAGGAATATGTCATCAGTAGGTATTTTGTACACACAAAGTAGCTTAATTCCTTCATTAGAAGGGGTGTTTGCATACTTTAGCACAATAAAAAATAGCTAGCCCGTTTTTGTCCATTTGCTGATAGTCCAGTCTCTATTTGTTGATTTTAAATGAGGTAGTGGCCCTCTGTGACCTGTCAAGTTTCTCTTAGACTGAAAAACTTGTAAAAAGAAGAAGCTAAACAGTGAACACACCAATACACACTCTACTGAAGCCATTAACTGTTTTTCTAATGGTGTAACGAGCCTTTGTGGGCCTCGCCTATTTATATGCCATAAAGTGGATTTGTTGTGATTTCGACCCTTCAACCTAGTGTATCAGGTAACCAAGGTCATAGTACAACATACCCATAGCTAGCTTACATATCGCAAACCAAGTCTACTTTGCAGGCCAGCAAAGTGACTAAATGTGACTAAATTGATTATGGTGAATGTAATACTAATTATATGATGAACGTATATTGATTTTATGACCCAAAGCAAACATTAATCGTTTCTCATTATACTGCAATTAATGGGAATTGTTTTAAGCTATATAATGCCATCTTTGTCAAGAAGGGATTACTAAATCAAGCGCTACGGGTCGCCATATGGATTCCATTATACCCCGAGCAGTAACACAGCAACAAAACATCTCTGGAACAGTAATGGTAAAAGAGTTTGACAGCAACAGAATGTTCCTGCACATCCAGAGTTAATTCAAAGTGTCAGAACTGTTGACAAGTCATTTCTGTTGATCCTAAAAATTTTGCTCTATTGTGCTACCATTTGTTTGTACACCACGCGCTCTGTTTAAGCAGCTCAGGAGGCAATGCATTTCATAAACAGCATGATGTGTACATTCATTTCCACAGTAAACAATCACTAGCCCACCCACCTCCCCCTTCTCTCTTACCATGAATAAATCTATGAGCAAACATGACCCTGAGGCATTCATTAATCCACTCAGTCTAATGCTTTAGAGAATATGACACCCAGAGGATTTGTATGTGCAAGCAAGGGAGCGTAATTATGATCACATTTATACTTTATTTACAAGGGTAGAGTGCTCAGCTGAAAGAGGGGGAGGTGTGTGTTGTATAATGCTCTGTACTAAATGATTGATGAATAGAAAGGTTAATCTTTGCTACACAGTGGCATCCAGCATAGGATCATTACTTATCATAGTACATATGGCATTTTTATTGGACGGTTGCCTCCATTGGTTATTAAAGGTGAAGCAGTTAATTCTATACTGAAAATACTAACTGTAGAGCTTTTCTGTGGTTAATATGCCATAAAAATGTTTTTTATGACTGCGAACTGAATATAGTGGTGTTCTTTTCATCTATACATCATTTTATTTCAAAAACCTTTTGTCAATTATGTTTATATTTTCCACATTTCCCCTAAATGTTAGTCACAGCCACTCCTCATGTGGCTAGCATACAGCAAAATGAAGGAAGACTTATTTCATTAATGGTGAGGCCAAAAAAACAGTTACACCTATGTCTGTTACCAATTATTCAAAGCGTTAAATATCTACACATTCTTCTCTACTACTATATTACAGGAACCCCACTGAAGGTCAGAAAAAAGAAGAAGTCTTAAAAGAACAAGAATCAAAGTTATATGAAGTTCAACAGCCTATTCCTTAGTAGTTGAATATTCATGTTCACACAAATATTCATCACTCTGAATGCAAACTGTCATCTTGATTAAACTCCAGTAACACATAATACTAATAAGTACCTCTTGCATAACATATATAGTGTGAAGTCAAAAAACAGTAAATTTTAGTTAATTCTTTTATTGTTTGATTTGTCTCACTGCCCACTTTTGTTTTCTAGAATCTGCTGTTTTGATTTATATGTTCAATAATACATATTGAAATTCTTCATTTGAAACAATGAATCTGGAGGTTCTGAAAAAGTAATGCTGAATAACTTATTTATTTGAGCCAAAACAATTTTTGTAAACATTACATGCATATGAACTGTGCAAATATCTAGTTTCTACCACTGCACTCTGGTGTGGTTTGCTGCATTTCATGGGAAGCATGAATGACTTTGTGGAAGCCAGTAGAAGCACAGCCCATAGAGTCCTTCTGAAGCTGTGCTTCAGTTAGAGCTTATGGCAGATTCAAATACATGCTGTTTAAGTCAAGCAAAGATCAATGTGTATTGGACATCAGGTATAATTTTGGGTCCTGCTCATTCCTGTTTAGGAGTCACTACGAGGCTACCGGGAGTACTTTCTGCACATGAAAACATTTGTTTTCCTTTTTGTCCTACACAGAAGCTCAGTGTCTGTATGGGACAATAGGTGGAGGTCTTTAACGGACTAAATCTCTGGATAAACTGACACTTTTCCCACATTTCATGTGTGGCATGTGTGGCATCTAACTTGTGCCGGGAAGCAGTGTAGTGGAACAGCACCTTGGTCAAGGGTACCTCAGTAGTGCCTGGGCCAGGACTTTGTCCTTATGAATCAAAGGTCGCAGGTTCATGTCCTAAGCATTAGGCCACCACTGCCCATGGGACAAGCTGTACCAAAAGCAATATACAGTCTACAGTTTTTCACTATATTTCTTGAAGGAATTACTAAAGTTTTTTTTTATATATTTTTAACTGTTTGAAAAGTTATTTTGTTTATTTCTCAAATATAGATTCCATTTCAGAACTGCAAGGCTTTTTTCAAGAGCAAGTGGATTAAAATGACACTTCTACATGGCCTATTGGAAGTTAATCTTATAAGCAACTACAAAACTATATTTAATATTTAATTCTGAACTCTTGCTCATGAACAACATTAAACACATTTCTGGCATTGTGTATCTCTTAGTTTGTAAAACAGTCATTTACATCCATTGACACTTGTTCTGGATTTTGAAGTCACTTTTTTTAGTCATTATAGACTTCAGATCATACACAAATGGCCAAAGCATTTTATCAAAAAAATGCTTTTTTATACAGGCCACCCAAGAGGCAATGTAACCCATTGTTTGTCTTATGTGGTGCTACAACACATTGCTGTCAGTGTAGCTCTCAGGCACCACTAACAGAACTGTGGTTAGCATGCAGCTGTGGTCTGTGTGTAGTATGTGTGTGAGTTATAGTGTGACGCCATGACCCTGGTGTGTGTTGTTTGTGTTTAGAACCTCATGGTACAGATGGCAGAGGGATGACGGAACAGACACATAAAAATACGCACAAACATCCAGTAAAAATAACCTGTCCCACGGAAGCACCTGACGCGACAACTGTGTCCGAATGAAGGCGTGTGCACTGGGGCTAAAGATACTGGTATGCGGGCCACAGTCATCCGCCTCTCATTTCAAAGCCTGGCGACAAACTGGGCTGCTGTGTACCCCACGGAGATTCAAGAGCAGTGACCTTTGACCTTTTGCATTGGTTTTCAGATCATTTCCACTTCCAACACTTTCATGTGCTCTCTTATTGCAGTCTATGCCATTCCCTCATCTTTCACCTATATATATATATATCTCACTTGCTAAGCTCCTTGAGTAAGTCTGCTTATCGCTGAAGCCACTCCACCAAGTACATCAAACTGAATAAGAATTAATGAAAAAACATTTCCTTAAAAGTGCTACTTCACGTAACAATTACCCAAATTCTATTTGCATAGCAGTGTGAACAGCTAACAATGCACTGAATCTAGAGGTTTTTTTTAATACCAACTTGGAACACTTTCACATGTGGAACAGATATAAAAGAAACAGAAACTTCAGAGACACTTTGCATCTGTGTGTTGGAGTATGAGCAAGATAAGTGTAAACAAATAAGCACATTCTCTTTTATAAATTTAGCTTCACCTCAAGGATATACAAGATAAACAAATGAGTCAAAATATCATAAATATATATAAAGTGTCATTATGCAGTATATTCTGGCCCTGAATTTACACCCATTTGTAACTGTAGATGAATCAAAGACTCTGAGCTTTCTTTCTGTGTTTGGCTGGCTTCCACAATAAAGCAACTGACCATTTGACTTTGTTCTGTAAACTTTATTCAGTGTAATGATTTTAAGGAAAGACCATTGCTGTGTTACATAAGCAGTTTGGGTTAGTTGATGTTCTGCTCATGCAGTTCAGTGCTAAAACAAACAAAATAATCAAATTAAGAAAAAATATCTGATTACTCTCATTCTGAACATGGCCAAAAATGCAATAACATGTTAAGTGTGTCAATGAATTGCCCTTATTTCCCCATATAGTGTGCTTAAAGGACTATGCTTTAAGGCATCTTTTATTACTTATCACCTACCCTGGCACAAGCACAAGGCATCAGCAATGCATTATTAACACCAAAGGCTTAACAAACTCCTGTTTAGGTACACTACACTATGCCAAAGAGGGGTTCGAACAATACCACAGAAGGGCTAGACTTCCAGTAAGATGGTAAGTGGTCCTGAAAGAATGGTTTTGTTTCACAATGCACTGTGATATATTGATTTGACTAATTTAATTAGATTTGGACTCTACTCCCAGACTGTGCAGCATTTCTGAACAAGACACGACAAGACCAATTTACATGACAAGACTAATAGTGTAAGCATCTGTATGTATGTTAGAGAAGGCAGTTATGACCCTGAACGTAAAATAAATATAATAAATAAATGTGTCTATTTCACACTGTAATATTGCCCTAAAATTATTTACTTGTTTTTGGTAACTGTACCCATCACTGAATATTGCGATATTCCAATTATGTGAACTGGTAAATAAATAAAAGTATTAAGTAAAGATAAGCCTTTAAAGGGTTCTACACACTTATAGATCTCTTAATCAAACACATTTCTTTAGAGAACCAAGAGTTTTTCTACTACATTGCTCAGCAAATCCTCTGTGGCCCCTTTTTGCTATTTACAGAAAAGTCTAGTCATTCACTCAAAACAGCACAATTCAGCATAATAGGACATTCAGGTTTATAACGTTTATTTTCAAAAAAGCCATATATCCACTGCAGGATTTGTTTTTTCTTGAATCCAATGTAATGCAGAACAAACAGCATACCCATTTTGTTTCATTCAGGCTTTTGGTTTCTACCGACACTTAAAATTTTGCATTAGGAAATACTATATAAAATTAATTATCAATATTAAGAGAAAGATTTTTGGCATAATAGTTATACAGAACACTATTCACACATACAGTTGGTGATAATAACCTTGACAACCTTTTTTGCTCTGCACTATTTGGCTTTGAGTCTTTTAGACTGGCATCCACCTGAGCCTGAACGCTTAGTGCCAAGGTGGAAAAATGTGTAGGCCATGCCAAATCTTCAGGCTGCTTTATGATGGCAGTGCCCGTTGTGCCTGCTTCACTGTGCCCCTGCTGGCAAATGCACACTAAAGGCTGCAGTAAATGGCCAAGCCCAACAGGTGGCATCCATTATCACGGCAGCAAGGCTTTGCCCATGCCAGCAGGGCCTAAAGGCACATTGGGGAGGCTCCATGCTGGCAATCCACCAATATTAGGCCCTATGATGGAGCTTTTAGAGAACTCTTAGGCCCAACTAACAGCTAGTCAGAGAAACCTAAGCAACACATAAGGTCAATATCATGCCAAGACCTAAGGAAAAGATAGTAAGCCTTGAGGTAATAGGGAAGAATTGCACATACAGCTGACCAATATCTAATTCAGGGTTACCTTTGGAACCATCATTGACATAAGCTGAAAACACTGCACATTTTACTATTGGACACACAGATGATACATTATATGTGTTTAGGCATTGTTTTCTACTAAAATTTTTTAGGCATTCTAAATGTTCAAAACAGCTTCTGTTTCATATGCTATAAAAATAGTTGGAGACCACACATGGCTGTAAGCTACCATGATATGTCTGATTATAGAGGATGATGCGATTTACATTCATCTCATAATGACCTTATCGAGCAGCTTGAAGAGCTTAGTTCCAGATTGTGTGGTATTTGTGTGTAGAGAACCATATAAATGGTTGGCATTACATCCCTGTAACATGGCTTGGATTAATTCTTGGATTAAATCACCACTCTAAATCTAAAACAAATTCGAGTGAAAGTTCTTAATTTGCAAAGAAAGTGCATTGCATACGTTGAGCACCAAAAACTCCACGGAGCACTTCCACAGGCAGATGCTTGTGGATTTTAAAATGCATTACAAATTCTGTATGGATTCAGTTATCTGTTTGCTATTAGGTTTAAGTTTAATTAAGTTTAATATTATTGGGTAAGTTATAGGTAATCTCCACTGACTCCCATTAAAATGAAAACAACAACAACAACCTATTCATATAGCATCTTTCATATATGATATGTAACTCAACGTGCTGCACATCCACCCCTCCATCTATGTTCTAAACCATCCATCCATCCATCCATCCATTTTCTAAACCACTTCTTCTGTTTCAGGTCGCGGGGAAGCTGGAGCCAATCAGCTGACTATGAGCCCAAGACGGGGTACACCCAGGACAAGACGCCAACCCATTGCAGGGCAACACACAGACAGACAACCACTCACACACAGACTCACACCTCTGGGCAATTCAGAGTATCCAATCAACCTGAACAAGCCTTTGGACAGTGGGATGACACCGGACCACCCAGAGGAAACCCACACGAACACGGAGAGAGCTTGCTAACTCCACACAGAAAGGCAGCCATGCAGCACATATAAAATAAAATTTAAATTAATAATCAAGAGAAATAAACAAAAAAATTTAAATAATAATAAAATAATAAAATAACAGTAAATGGCAAAATAAAAGATGGATTAAAGTAAAATAGAGTGTCACTAATTACATGAACATAGTAAAAACAAGCCCAAATCAAATAACCCCTTTATCCAAGAGCCAGAAGAAAAAAAGGTGCTGAACAAGCTACAATTAATGTCACGGATTTAAGGCTTGGACGAAAGCGCATTTCAAACAGGTGTTTATTTACATCCAGGCAAACAGAACTAAAGGTAAGATCCAAGATCGTAATGAACAGTCCAAGGTCAATAGGAACAAACAGAGTGTCATAGGCTAAGGCTAAGGTCCCGAAAACAAAGGCTAAGGTTCAAATACTAAGGCTGAGAAAATCACAAAGGTAAGGGCTCGGAATATCACTAAGGAACCTTTCTCTCCACACGGGACACTTTTCCTTACAATTAATTAATAGTCTTTTTTAGTAGGCCAGAGTAAATAGAATTACAGCAGTCAAAAAGACTGGTGGAAAAACATAAAAAGAGCATGCATAATTACTGCACTTATTCTGTGTTAATCTTTTTATCAAATCCCATTAATAGTACCATTAATATTAGTAGAAGGCAATATAGTAGCTTGAATGTTACTTTGTTACTAAAAAAATAGCAAATTCACATTTCTTCAACAATGCCCCATGTATAAGAAAACTTTAATTAAACAAAAAGTAATTTAGCATTGCTTTTGTTGTCCATAATAATTATAAAATAAACTCTAACTTGAACTGTATTTTAGCAGTGCTTAGGAATAACCTAACATTTCAGTGTTATGTTGTTAAATTATCGGTTCTCTGCCCCCTTTAGCTCTTTTTGAAGACCCCCAGTGGCCATTCTGTCAGCAGAATGGATATTTTTAATTGATATACTATCTTTTCCCTGTAGTACACTGTGGGTTTGTGTGTGTGAAAGTTTGAGACTGTGTGTTTAGCTTTTAATGAGCAATGAGGGGTGAAAATGGAGGGGTGAGAAGCCTCTGCTGTGAAAACAATTTACACCTCATCAAACACATTTCCATCCAAATACATTATAGCAATACTGATGTTAATAATGTTATGAATAAAAGAATATAATACAATGAATAAATTCATACTGTCTTGAATCTTGATAGTCATTTTTAGGCAATCATTTTTTGAATCAGTGCAGAATTTGAAGCTTTGAGCTCATATGACACTGGCCAGTTATGTAATCTTTCACTTTAAAAAAAAATACTTGCTTTTATAGTTTGTTTGCTTTTTGCTTCGTATATTATTGAAGGTATCATTTTATTTCCACTTGTATATTATTGTAGACATGCTTTATTTTGCCATTTTTCCCTGGAACATTTGTAGCTGGCACATTTTTGCTGTTGTCTCTTATAAACATCTCACCTCTCCATGCAGTTCTCAGAGATCAAATACTTAAAAGGAGTCTGTGGCACAGCAGAAAACACTCATTCACTCAAGCTAGTTTCCTTTGCCATTGCCATGCTGGTGAATAAATCAAAGTTATTATTTTAGAAAACAGTTGTGCACCACAAGAGCTGTGAAATGTGAATTTGTTGTCAAGGCCCACCTCATTTGTACTTCATTTGAGAGCCAGAGCACAAACTGCATGCTCTACAAGTACCAAGAACACGTAAGGCCCAGAGGATTCCAACACTGTTCCAGCAAACATTTTTGTGGTAAGTTTTCATTTTCTCTCCTCCATTTTTCACTTTCATCTTCTCAGAGTACAATATAAGCCTCCATCTTTCACTGCATGGAAACGTCTGCAAGCTGGTGATGTTACAGATACTTTAAAGCCTTGTGCACCATTTCCACCAGGGATTTGGTGGCCTTTGATGAGAATCAGAGTGTTTATTTGCACTACGCAACCGTTTACTTTAATATGTCTGACTTGGGTGAGTTTTTCTCAGCTGGGGTTTGTTTTAACTGCACAAGCAATAATATTCACATTACCACATGCTCATGTGAGTTTCAAGACTTAGTGTGGATTTTCTGAATATTTATGACAGAGTACTACAGCTTTAGCAGTAATGATATGGCCATGCATGATTAATAGAGAACATACAGGTGTCTCATTAGTTGAACTGTATCTTGACACCTTCTGTAACAGTGCAGGGCCTCTCTAACTATTAGCAAAACAACAACTGAAGAGATGGTACATACCTGAGTTGGAGTGAAGATGACCATAGGAGAAGTGGAGAAAAGAGGAAGAAAACACAAGAGAACACAGTCAGAACCTGCATTATTTTTTTGTGGTAAAAAACTGTAGACTGGGTTTACATAGCTTTACACAGCTGCCAACTACTACACGCAAAGGTTATATTCTCTTGCAGGGTTTAGAATTCTGGAAGAGATTATTTGATTTTATAATTACACACTAATAATACATATTTTACAAAATTTTCAGACAAAAATTTTGCTTTCTTGAATCATAGTTTAACTGACAAAGATACAAATTAATTATTTGTTGTTGCTGATTCTTATGCCTTTAACACACTGAAAATGGTGTTTTGAAACATTTCACAATAAGGTGAGCTGGTAGCAATTGAGGGGATCATGATTGGGAATAGAATGAGCATTCACCAAAGATGGGTCATGCCAAAAATCAGTATCAGTGCAAAGAGAACATTTCCTAATGCAGTATTGCAACAAAATGAGTGTGCATGACCTTCAGGCTCTCAGAAGACACTACATGAGAAACGGTCATGCTATTCTGGCTCAACAGTACTTTGGAAAACTGTTGTCCCTTAACACAGTCCACCACTGTAACAAAAGATGCAACCTGGAATTATTATGCAAAGAGAAAGCTATACATCACTTCTATTCAGATCCAAAAGCCTGATTATAACCCAATAAATTATGCATAAAATTGACACTTTGTAGTCATTTTCAGTATTTAAATAAACAGATCAGTTGCACCAAAAAAAAAAAGTTCACCCATATATTTATCACACCTTCAGGTCCAAAAATTTGAATAATGTGTTCCATGTAGTTAGTGACATCAAGGGTCTGGTGTTATCTTAGCTATTGAATTGTGTAGTGCCATCATGCTAAGATATAAAGGACTGGCATGTTAAACTACCTCAAGTTTAGCAATTGCATTTTAACTATGGAAAGCATCTAGGCTGATGCATGTCACAGAGGTGGACAACCTCAACTGTGCAAATGATCTGCAATATGCAACAAAAACAGTTAAAAAAACATATGAAAATGTTTGACCTTCAGTTGTAATGATTGGTGGGTTTTAGGAAGTATATGCAAGTTATGGCTTTTATGAAGTTTTTAATTTAAATAAACAAAAGTGCTAAGACTGTGTGTGAAATAAAACACAACATAGACTAGGAAAAAACAACAGAAGACTAGGTAACATATAACAGCTCACAACTACAGAGAACCGACCAAACTAAACCAAACACAAGGGACTAAATAGGACTAACAAGGAACACCTGAACAGGGAGTAGGCAGGAAACACAGAACAGGTGACTAAGGTGGAGACAAGGCGGGGCTAAGGAAAAAACAAACAAGACATGAGGACAGGGAGCACATGGGAACCAAAAACAAACAAAGAACATGACACGACTAGACATGACGAGACAAGACGAGATGTGACATCCATGCACGACTTCAATACTATGGGTCAGGAGTACCCAAATGTTGTCCTAGAGGGCCCCTGATTTTCCTGTTGTGACATATTCGGTTCAACTTACCTACTAACTGTCAGGATTAGAGAGTGTGTTTTAGGACAGGAACTAGCAAACTATGCTGGACACTGATCCTCCAGGACAAAATCTGGCTACCCCTGCTATAGAGAATTATTGAGCCAAAGTACTTTTATAGAAAAACCTGTCCACTCAGACAACTTTTAACTGCTAGAGAGACTTCATATTTTGCTCTAAATGTTCCTTTCAATAGTAATTTATAGAGGATATCTTTCAGTCTTTTTCAAATCCCTGCTGTGAAAATGCTCGTAGATCTGCGTGAATATTTTCTGTAAGTCATGTGAATATATCTGAAAGTCATGCAAAGGCTCCAACTGGCACTGGTTATTTGTGCTGGCCATGATAAACTTTCTCCAACAGAAATCTCTGTGGTTTCATTTCACACCGCAAGTCTGCAGCAAGTCAGAGTGAGATGGACATGCTAACACTTGTGCTCTTGATCTGGTGAACACCTCTCGCCATCTGCCTCCATACCCTAATACATTCTTTGCACGCACGCACACACACACACACACACACACACACACACACACACACACACACACACACACACACACACACACACA
>JBBPDA010000013.1:12976388-13015310 GCA_037974385.1 Arnoldichthys spilopterus | reverse complement strand
CAATCCAATCAACCTACTGCAAGCCTTTTGGACAGTGGGAGGAAACCGGAGCACCCGGAGGAAACCCACGCGAACACTAGGAGAACTTGCAAACTCCGCACAGAAAGGCACCTGAGGCCAAACCAGGGATCGAACCCAGGACCTTCTCACTGTGAGGCGACAGTGCTAACCACTGCACTACCGTGCCGCCCCAATAATAATAATAATAATAATAATTATAATTATTATTATTATACATTTAATTTGTAATGCACTTTACATTTGGAACAAATCTCAAAGTGCTACAAGGTAAAGGTAAAAATATCCAGTTCCACCACTACCTATGATGACTCTCAGTGCCAAACAATTCAATAAAAGAAAAAGAAAACAATATGACTGATCCAGACCAAATACTTGAAGCATTAAATAGACATTAATCAGGTCCACAATAGGCCCATGAACTGTCTGGTAGCGTATGTAAGTTTTTAGTATTTAATTATTTTTTTCAATATTCCACTAACCGCACAATGTTTTTCATGGAAGTAATATATTGTGTAAAAAATAGGTTTTAACATTTTTTTTTTCACTGTGAAATTTTAAAATATTCACATATAGTATTAACCTTTATATTGTTGTTGTTATCTGTGCAGATGTCTCCATATCTTAGATCTAAACAGACATGATTGCTGCTTGACCACCTGGAGCGTTTATTATACTGATGTCGTATTTTATTTTGGACGATCAATTACAAGTGCGTACACACTAGCGTACAGGCTTTGCAGCTTAAGTACCATAACTGCATGTGTTTATGGGGGTAAGACGTTGGAAGGAACATTAATGGGAAGGGCTGTATTGGTTTAGCTGTTGACTCTCAAAGCTGCTAGCTTTAGCAAACTTATGCCAGAATCAATAACCCCAGTGATGCTCACAAACATGGATATTAAACAAAGGTGGATGATAAATCAAATTCAACCTCATTGTGTCCAACTTTCAATTCCAGATAAAATGGTCTTTTTACATACTTTATGTACAGAAAAATGAACCACTTTATCTGAGGCAAATGCATGTTCCTCAGAGATTTGTGCACCTATTTCAAAAGGTAAGCTGATTCAGTTTGGATGTTCTTAGTCTCAGGTTTTATTCAAAACAAAGATTTCAAATGTCCCATACTCGGCTCTACCCTTTTTTACTCAATAAAATTTAAGCTCTAGGAGGTCTTGTATAAAGGCAAGCACATTTTGTCCTGGCATTAACTGTTGTTGGAAGGTGTACGTGAGTTACCTGAGCTGACTAGGACAGAGGAGAGGACCTTAAATGACCTTGTGTCTCATAAATGTGCAGTAAATCACTACAGGTGATACCAAAAGAGTCTACCTAAAGCCTACATCAGCTCCCCATGGCAAAGTGCCACCCAAATGTCCTTCCTGTCATCAGTCACTGTAGATAAGTGTGGCTTATCTACCTGAGACAGGGTCTTTCAGTGCCAATATATATCCTCTAGTCCAGTTGACATTTTAATGTAGATTCAGAAAGATACGAGGGCTAATACAGCTTAGAGGACACTGAAACATTTAATGTCCTCTAAGCTACTTTAAATATTCATACATTTCATCATAACTAAAGCCTGTTTTTGTTTAATCTTAAATTCAACCACATACTGCGTCTTGTGAAAGCAACAGATCTATACATGTTTCATTTACAAGAGTGTTATTTTATTGCAGCTGTTGTGATGTTGGACAAGTGTTTCAGAATGCTGTATTCAACCATTAATGTGCTATTAATAAGAAACTTGTATTTTTTTTATCAAAATATGCATCTCACTGATTTAAAATAATGTAGATGTATGTGTGTGAAAGGTCACACTGTTGAGACAGATCAGGAATATTTACATACATTTCAAATATGCCAATCAAAATATATTTCAAAGATTTCTTAATTAATTAATTTATTTATTTATTATGCATGTTGCTTCACAACAGTTTCTAATACAGTGTACATGTTTTAGATGGAGCATGTATTGGTTGAGGCACAATCAAAGTCATCTCCACCTTATAAAGGTGCATGATCCTTCTGTGTGCTGTATCAAAAAGCCAAAAGTGTCAAGGAAAAGTAGAACTTGGCAGGATTTGCCAAGGGTAACTTGCTCTTCGAGGTATGGGCAGTTGCGCTTCATAAGGCCATAAGAAGCATCATGGTAAATAATCAGCAATAAAAGCAGAGAGGCAGGACAGATCATAGATCCCCTCTCCCCAGGCACTCAAGGAGAGAGCCTAAAACTGCCACCTGCTAGTGAAATATACACTGTTTCATTACCACTGCCATAAATGGCCATAGCTTCTCTGAAGCTAGAAGTAGCTATTAAGATCGGAAAATTATGGAGGCCATCAATGGGCAGAAGTGGGAACACAATTTACTGCCACAACATCAGCCTGTATTTTCACTTACAGTTCAAAGGTGTTTATAGTTCAGGAACTTTTCAGCACCAAGCTCATAGATTTCTTCAAATGAGAAATTAAGTCACACTGAAGTGAGAACACTTTTGTTTTCCAAACAAAACGTAACTTGACCATGCTTTGCTATATGATACATAGTGAACGGTCTGTGGAAATGGTTATGCTGTGTGTTCTCACTGTGTATGGAGCGAGACGATTTGAGGTGAGTACATATTTATGTTAGAATTGGAAGCCATGTTCTGTTTTCATTTCCTCATCTCACAGAGAAGACACTCAGCAAGTCATTTGAATGGGCCTCAAAGGAGGGCCAGGAATATCATAAAGCAATTATTAAAGAGAGTTTGGTTAAGCATAAATAACATTAATGGACGGCATTAAAATATACTAGTACATTTTACAAACAAACAAATGTCTTCTACCTACACAGATTCCATAATGCTTCTTAAGGATGTTAAAAATCCTTCTTTAAAAAAGGGTTTTGGGTAGGGGATGTAGTTGTAGCACATACTGGAAACCCTTTTCAATAAGTGCTAAATGAGTTGCAAAATGATATAATAAAAACAACCATTAACTTAACATACACTATGTGGCCAAATGTATTGAGATAGAACACAAATTAATTATTATTTCTATAGAACCATAAAGACAACATGCATTAACCAAAGTGTCGCACAATAAAGTAAAGGTCACTATTTGTCATTGTGAACACACTCAAGAACCACAACAAAATGTGACCTCTGAATTTAACCAATCAGCTGCAGCAGGCAGCTATCAACAGTGCCCAGGGAGCAGTGTAGTGGAATGGCACCTTGCTTAAGGGTACCTTCATGGGTACCTCACAAGGGCAAGGTCCTACCTACTAGGCCACCACTGCCCTATAAAATCAAAGTAGTTTAAATGTAATAAAAATAAAAAGTATGAAATAAAAATTTCTCAACATATGTAACCCTACAATAAAAATGCCAAACTGCTTTAAGATCTGAGAGATTTATCACAAAGCAAAATTTTGTAGGAACTAGATTTTCAGTATGTGTAGAATGTATTTTTTTAAGGTGTCCTACTTCTCAAAGCCTAATCTTAACCGTAGTAAGAGAAACTGCAAACTGATCTCTGATCATCCTGAACGGACAGCGTCCAATACTATTTAAAGTCAGTCATGTCTGGCTTGAAGACAAAATATAGCATGCAGAGTATCATATCATCCTGGAGCTTGCACCACTTTTCTCTCTTAGCATGGCATTGTTGGCTTTGCTGAAAACCACAAAGAAGGAGCAGTGGCAGTATGCGTGCATCTGATACCGTTCAGTGCACACGGCAGGGCTGCTGAATGCTCCATTTCACAAGGCCTCAGATTAGAGCATCAACACTGGGGCCTCTCGATTTGGGCAACATTAAAACCGAGAGCTATCAGCTGGCAGCTGTTGCTAATGGGTGAGGTTGTCAGAACCGCTTCCTGCCCTTCTCCCCAAACACACGCACTCACTCGCACACTCTGTGGTTCCCCACATCCCACACTGTCGCCTGTGCCATAAAGATGTCTGAGCCATTGCATGTGTGCTATGCATGTAAGGGCCCCAGAAGTACACAACATGGTTCGAGGGGGTTGAGACAGTTGTTATGGAAAGGATAATTCAGAAAGGTAGTCACAGCCATCATATGGAGCTTCACTAGCGTAGCCTTTGTGTTGAAATGAAAAGAGAAGAGTACAAAATGTACTCTGCAATAATTATGCTGATTGAAAAACTTCTGCAATTTTGTATCAGCTTAGGGAAGAAGAAACTGCAAAGACAGATATTGTTTTTTCCTTAGAATTGTGATTGTGGTCTCCAAAGTTACATTTAATCATGTCTGAGACTGTTCTTTTCCCCTTTAGGACTGAACCGTTACCACAGCTGCATCAGACATCAGCACAGACTCATGTGAACGGTTAAGTTATGGCACTAAATGAGGACTAGGAAGTACAGAAGAAATACTACTGAGAAGACAGTGGGTCAGCTTTGCTGTGCCATGCACATAATAAAGTTGTTGTTGCTCCTAAATCTGTTGACTGAATAAATGGAGGATTTATGGAGGGCTTTTGGAAATGACACTGGATGAGGCCTCACAAGAGTGGCGTAAACATAAAAGTAATCAGTGAATACCAAATTCATTAAGCCATCCCACCCAAATGGTTCTGTTGCATTGAGCAGAGTTAGCTAACCATGCTGAGAAAAGCATGATGGGCACAGTCTGTAAGCATTCCATGCCAAATCAGGCCCAGGTGGAGTGGCTAATCTCCTTGCCCAGAACCGTTCAGCACTACAGTGAACAAATTGTACTAGTGCCAGTTACACTATGATGGTGAAATGTGATTGTAAGTGATGTGAAACTATGATGCCTTTCATTTACTTTGATTTACTGCTGGTGTTCATTTACTAGTAGGTCTGTATTTTATCTTTGCTGTAAGATTAACCCCCTATTTCCATAATACTACAATGAAGATAATTCTAGTGTATAGTTCCTATAAATTGGGAATGAATTTAATCTTATTGTAATTTGATTACTAAGGATAACAATGTCATCAGCAAAAGAGGGTTCTCAACATTACCCTGTGCTTTCTGCTGTTAAAGGGTGATTTGTTCTTCCTCAATCTAAACTTAGGGCATCACACAATTGAATCCTGAGTTCAGTTGAAAGTGAGCTGGCTAGACTGAGAAAAATGTTGGTGTCCCACATTTGTTCTTCAGATGGCAAGATCACTCAGCTATGAAGGGCTTAATTTAGATAGTTGTGTAATAAACCAGGAGAAGGTTGTGAATTTAATACCCCTAAATAACAGGTGTCCCATTCACCTTGGCACTGTGGCTGGAGAGCTTGGATAGACACTGGCACTGCCTAAAGATGACACGTCATCACGCTGCATATTACACTCTCTCGAAATCTGATACTGATATACAGCCACTAACATAAAGCAACATGTAATTTACTAGGAGTTCATTAAATCCAGATTAAGCATTTGCTGCTATTGATTTTCAGTTGGAGTTATGTGTTTCAATGCAGACAATGACAGTTATATGCTACATCATGGCTGCGTCAACAGTTGCATGTAAAGGCTTGTGCCAAGCAAAGCATTCGACAAATGTATAGTATGACAGGGGAGAACGATGCATGCTTGAGAGGTGGATTCAGTCAGTGGCACAGGCTGTAAAATGACTTGATTTCTGGTGCCTGGCTGCCAAGAGAAACACCTGCTCTTGGGCAGACTCCAAAGCATTCTAGGACAAGACCCTTGGGCCATGCAGAGTGAAACCACAGAGCCAATGCTTAGTAAGCTTCTAGAAGAGACTAGACATTTATGTTTGTTTTAAGTTTGTAGTCAATAAGTTGAATGAGACTAGAGGGCACCCCAAGAGCATAAGACAGCAGCTGACTGAGCTGGTTTACATGCTATTTCACAGTTGTGCATATGTCCTCATGAAGGAATACAAGGACTTCTGTTATTTGCCATTGCCCTATTTGGGGTCTCTGTTCCGTAAAAGTGGCATGGCTTTAGAGCTATGCTACTTTTGGTTACCTAAAGAATCTTTTATTGGATGGTTGCTTGATTGCTTTTGAAAGAACCTAATCACATAATTACATAATCACAATTACATAATCACAACCATTTATTGATTTAAAGATAACAGCAATAGTATTTGTTTTCTTTCCTTTTTGTATGCATGAGTGCTTTGCACCCCTATCCATTATACAAAACTCCATAGTGTTAGTTTACATACACATACACATGAACTGTGTGCTGTGGTGTGAGAGCATCATTTTAATGGATTTATCACACTGAAATATCCATAACTACTCTAATGCGCATTTATTTACTGCTAAAAATGTCCTAGGGAGATGCAGAGGAAGAAAAACTAGACTCACTAGACGTGTGGTGGACCTTTCAGATCTCAGTGAAAACGACTTCTGAAGCAAAATATGATATTAGTGCAAATGTTTACATTTTTCACAAATGTAATTTTCACAATGTTCGCTTTGTTTTTGTTTGTTTGGTTGGCTGTTTTTCAGCTATAAAACTCAGACTAAAACTCCATGTGGCTCTGTCTCCCTCTTTGGCACAATTGAAAGGGTCCACAATGTATAGAATAATTAACTACAAAGCATCTATGGCTTTAAATGTGCATTTATAAATATGTTGTCATGACTTTCCTGGCTCCCACACAAAAAGTCCTGGAACTTTACATCCAATTCTAAACGAAAATGAAAAAGTGCATGTAATCGCACTGAGGAAGAAATATGGGATAGTAGCAAGACTAGAGGAACTCTCTGCCTGAGAAAAAGTAAGGACCATTAACATGCAGTGCTTTGTTTACCAGACACATCCTTGGTGTTGTAGTTCACAAAAGAAAGACAAATGACCTTGTAAATAGCACAACCGATATCTTCCATTTTATCTTTATTTATCATGGGACGCTTTAAATCTGTGCCCAGTATGCAGATGGTAAAGGCCTAATGACAACTAACGCAACATCCAAATTGGCCCATCGGCCATGGAAGAACAGCTTCCTGCAAAGTCAACTTAGCCCTTGTTACAATGATGAAGATATATATCTCTTATAATCAAGTTTCAGTTTTAATATCCTCTCTGATCATGACAGAGAAAGGAAAGATATATAGAGGCAACAAGGCTGAGCATTTCTGGCTTATCCTACGCTTTACGCCGTCTGTTGCTATGGATTGGGCCAAATTCAGTCATGGACACACACACATCAAAAATATACCTACAAAATGTAAAATCGGAATTCTCCATTAAATGCATGTTTTAAAATATTAAGTCCCCATGAAATTGCACTTGTTCAGGACAAGCCCTAAGTAGCTGATCAGGGACCAGGCTCTAGTACCTTTTAATATAATGAGCAGATAAGAGGCTGGATTCTCAGGCCAGACTTTTCAATTGCATACAGATTGGCTGTGCCAGCTGCTCCGGCACTTCAGCCATCACCCCGACACCAACCCTCCCCTCTCTACACTTGACACGAGACGCCACAAGTGGCATGGATCAAGCAGCAGACGCCAACAGACAGCATGGAGAAGCTGGAGTGTTTCTGGCACACTCTGTGTATAGCTTCTGCTGGCTGAGAAGTCTAAAAGAATCCAACCAATCCACAGGGCTTTACATTTCAGTCTCATAGGGCTTTACATTTTACATTAAACAAGGTAAATTAAGTACAAAACATATGCTAATTTCCCATACTGCTACTGTAGAGCCTCAAAAATAAGCTGTGAATGTGTATGCATGGTGCATAAATCCTGAATGATTACACTGTCTAAGAGAGTTATATTTTATTTTTGTTCCTGGGTACAAAGTGTGTTTTCCCAAGTCTCTAAAATAAATAGAAAATGGCTGTTGTTCCACAAAAAACTTTGCTTCTGTGGTCAGGACAATGACATTTTGACATGTATTTGTTTTCAAGAGCTTTTTTAAATTCACTTTAAATGCCAAGTAGAATATTCTGGAACTGCCCAGACGTTTCTATTGTCCAGAATTTTCTAGAACTTTCTGGAATCTTTTAGAACATTCTAGAACTTTATGGGACTGTCCAGAAAAGATAAAAATTCACCTTTTTTGCCACTGTAAATACGAAACGTTTGTGGGCAGTGGTCATAACATCAAAGTTTGTGATGAATATAGCCATTTTTACTTTGGCTTTAGACATAAGCAGTTGAAATGTAACACTTAGAAGCCAGCAACAAAAACTGCATAACATTGTGTAATGAATCTGAACTGTAGCAGAGATGTGCAAAATCAAAATGATAAACTGGCGGAATGCCAATCTTGGATAAAACTATTCATACTCTGGTACACTAAAATCATAGAATGTCCTTGTAAAACAAACAGACAATTAACATCAAGAGTCACAAGACACTCTTTACTGGAGAACTGAAGATTGCATGGAACTTTTAAGAAAGCCAATAAGAGGCACATTGACTACCACGATAACAAGACTTACAGTTACCTGAAACTTCCACTAAAAATTAGAAAATTGGAGAGAGTAATTTTAAGTCTGGTTCAGAAGGAAGCAGAACAGTGTGTTTGGTGCTGCACTGGTGCCACTTTGAGTTGAGCTGGCATTGCAATGACATGTGCTAGAAATGCCAGTCTTTCACGGGGCCCTCCTGCTGCAAGTCAACAAATCTGCGCTCTCACAAAGATGACAAGGGGCCATCAAACACATCCACACACAAAGAGATCTTTTGGATGTTGATAATATTGGCCATTCATCCAATGTGAGGCCGTTTTAAAAGCCACCCAACAGTTCGCCTCCATTCAGTTGCTATGATACAAAACATACAAACTCAGCAATGCATGACAGCAAACCATCATATCCAGAGTCATTTTCAATTATTCTGATGTCTAATGAGATGATTGAAAAATGCCTATAATTAAAACCTAGAAGGATGCAACCTTGCATAATTGATGCAATGTTGCACCATTTCCATTGATATTATGGGACAGTTTAAATTAAAGTAAAATTAAAGCATACAATGGAAGCCAATAGCTCTTCATATGCATTTTCTTTACTGGTACATATTAGACACAGGAATTGCCACAAGAGGAGATGAAACAATACTGGAACAATATTTGGGCCACAATATGATATTTTTGCCATTGTCTGAATTAAAAGCAGAGAGAAAATAATGTATATGAGTCTCTGCAGCCACTAGGGTCTCTGACTTCCAGTTTCCTGTAACGGAGTCCACGTGTCGTGTCGTTGTTCTGGTCTTAGCCCCGCCCCCCACAGCTGAGTCATGTATGTCTTCATTCTCCAGTCAGCTGTGGATCATCATGTGTTCCTTTAAATGCCTCGTATGTCACCCTTCCTGTTGTCGGCCTTTTGTTATACGTGCTTTGTCTAGTCAAGTTATCGTGTCTTCAAATAAACTGTTAAAGTCCAGTCTTGCCTGCGATTGCTGCCTAAAACAACCACAAATCGTGACATTTCCACTGTGATGCAGGAAAAGAATGACTCCTTGCACCATCATAGCAACAATGTTACCAGAGTAGACATTTTAACCCAAATAATACAAAATAGCATATTTGTTCTGGCATATTAGAGTAGGGTCTGTTTTTGTATACATAATGCTACTGAATATAACAATCACAATCCAATTACCACAATTTATCATCTGTACTTCTAAAACATTCCATGTAAAGGGGGTTATTTATTTAAATAAGGACATATATGTGAAAGATTTGGTTTAGTCACCTCAATTTGACCTGATTTGAAAATGGACTGTTTTTAATGTCTAGTTTTCATATGTGAACTCTGTAGATGGACACAGTGAATGTATATTTTGAAGCTTTAACAACGGACATATTTTAAGTCTTTTAAATGAGAGGAATGTGATATGGAACCTTTAACATATTGATTAATGTTGCAGTTGCAACACATAGTAGTATGTTTGCAATAATTGTATTTTATCCACATCATGCAGCCCTAGTTGGGATATTTTCCAAAATGCAATAAAAACAAAAGTCTGTGATTTGCTAATTGAAACAAACTTCATTTAACTGACCAATTACTGTATTTTATAAATATACACAAATTTAGAATTTAATAGTTGCAACACACTCAACAAAAGTTAAAGAGTTAAAATTTGAAAAGTTGAAAAGGTGCACAGAATATTCAAGTAACACTGGTTTGGAAGACTCCACATTGAGCATATTAATTGGTAGCAGGTGAGTATCATGATTGGGTATAATAGTAGCATTCATCAAAGGCTCAGTTTTAACAAGCAAGAAATGCAACTTGAAAGTGTATTAAACAAGGAGGAAGCCAATCATCAACACTGTGTGAGTTCTTTGGAAGCAAGCTCATCTTAGATGGACCAAAAAACTGTGAAACCATGTGCTGTAGCCAAATAAGTCCACATTTCAGCTTGTTTTCAGAAAACAATTGGACGTTGAGTGCTCTGTGCCAAAAGTGAAAACAAACAGATTTTTATCAGTGATAGGTGAAAAAGTCATCTGTGATGGTACGGCATGGGTGAGTTACATGTATGTGAAGGTGCAACTGACTGAGTAATATATTAGGATTTTAGAGAGACATATGTTGCCATCAAGGCAACCTCCTTGCATCCATGCTTATTTCTGCAGGACAATGACAGACCACATTCTGCACTGGCTACAACAATGTAGCGTCATAGACACATGGTGTGTGTGCTTGACTGACCTATTGCCAGTCCAGATCTGGAGCCTCATGAAGAGGAGAATCAGACAAGGGCAACCATAGAGCATTGAGCAGCTTATGTCGTACATCAAGCAAGACAACTACAGAAGTCTCCTCAGTTCCGAAATGAATAAAAGAGGTAATTAAAAGGAATGGGGATGTAATACAATGGTAAACATGTCTTTACCCCAAATTTTTTGAGTATGTTGTAGCCATCAAATTCTAAATTTGTGTATATTTACAAACTTCAATTAAGATGGTCAATATAACTACTGAAAAGCATTTCTTTGTACTTTTGTCAGTTAAATGAACTGGTAAGTAACTTTATTTTGGAAAAGAACCCGACTTTTTTGTAAATGAAATTTACGCTAACAGCCCTAGAAACTCCCTGGAGCTACACAGTTCTAGTGGGTTGCTGTCTGCTTCAGACAAATTTCATGTGCTATGACCTTGACACACCATCTGCAACAAGTTACTCCTGAATATGAGAACACACAAGCCTGTTGACTCTTCTCACTTTGCTGCATCTGGATATTTTATTTGTCATGGGTATAATACATGCCACAGGGCTTGAGTTCACCTTTGGCTGTGGTACCAACTTTGGCCACTGGTTTGTGCCAAAAAATCTGGGTGGGCAGCTGGGGTAACTTTAACCCTCCTGCTAAGCCAAATCCACATTCTACAATGCCCCAAAGCAGAATGCTTGACTTGATCAGCCACTGCTTGGCCCATGATTTGCAGGCCTAAAATACAATGTTTTTTGGGCATCTTGAGGCTGAAATCTGTAAAATAGTTTTCGCCTTCGCTAGGTTACCTCAACCTTTCCTCTATTAAAGGAATAGCTCACTCAAAACAGTTTAATCAGACATGATTGGTTTTCCCATTAGCTCTTTTTCTGCCTGAACTGCAGCAGTTAGGGTTCTTTTGACATTTGATTAAGGAACTAGAGTCTAGATCAACAAAACTGCTTCACAAGGGTTTTGATTTTCAAGCATTCACTGGAATAGAGAACTATTGGACCTTCCCCTCTCACTCAGTTCTTCAGTCAGATGGAGCAGGCTACATATTTGAGTCAAAGTGAAGGGCATATGAAAAAAATTATTTTTGTAGCTTGCACATATTGAACATAAAATGTAATTTTAAACTGTATTACAGTTAGGGCTGCTGGCAGAGATATCAAGAAACCTACCAATCAATTTTAAAGATGAATTATATAATTTGTGATTTTAAACAAAGCCCAGACATTAAAGATAGATGCTCCAACAACAAACCATGCAGAACCTTTAAAGATATGACTATTAGGTTCTGTTTAACTGTATAATTATAAAATATTATTAGTCATCATACAAACTGATGACTAATCAATGCTGATTACATGACAAGGTAGAATAACTTATTTTAAATGGAAAAATCGCATTAAGTAATCCAGATTACTTAAATGTTTACATACAAAAGTGCAAGAATGTATACAAGTAATCTATCAAATGCTTATATTTTGTGTATGAAGTTTTATTTTTTCCCTCTTTTGATCAGACAAAACATCTCTATCTGCTAAAAGCAACAACTCTACCCATGTGCCCCTCCCCTGGTTCATGGTCTTTCTCATGTGGGATTGGGATTATGATTTTGGCATGAAGGTACAGTATGAGGTAGTGTTCCAAATACCAGCTCACTGGAGTTATCCCTGAGCTTGCAAGAGTATGAAACAGAGGGTGCTTTTTACACATGACCCCATACAGTCCATAGCTACAACTCTCCAGTCCAAGCAAAACATCACATATGTCCTGGAGTCAGTACTCTCTTGTCAGAATTGACCTGCAAGTGTTTACCAGGGAGAGTTGGGTAATGTCATCAGAATGGTGCTGATGTTATAGTGAGGCTCGATGGGGAGAGTATATAAAGCATTCATCAGGGTTTGTCACCTGCCAGATCAGAGTGAACAGAAACTACAGGAAAAGGCTCACTGTTACTTGAACATAGTTACATTTTATGCAATAGACAGAGCTGTGATATCAGACATGCCATTCAGTAAACAGACCCCAACACTCAAACATTTAGAGTTTGTGTGTTTTTAAAAAATATATTTCCCTTGTTTTTATTTATAAATAAAAGTTAGGCAATACGTATGATTAATTGCATAACAATGTGTCACAACATTGTCGATATAGACAGTACATAAACACTTACATAAACTTTGTATACATAAATAATACAAAGTTTCCATACAAATAAATATTGTGATGTACTGTGTGTCTTGAAAATGAACTGAAGTAACATGATATTACCCTATTTTCCACATCATCACAGGCTTAAGTTTGGTTAGAAAAGTGATGAAGACCATGCACATCTTTACAGATCTTTCAAAAACTAGTTTGGACATGTCCCCAATTTAAATTCCTAAGTATTATCGCCTACTGTGAAATCTGTCTTACTAGAAACCTTGACACTACTTACATTTTGACATTTAGTTATATGGCACTAAACGATCCTACTGTGTCAAAAAATGTGCTAGAATACAAATTAGAATGGAGTTCCCTGTTTATTTTGATATTTTCTGACCCCGGTACCATCATGCAGGCAATTGTCTTTCATCATCAGTTAGAAACGACATAATTTTTATTTATCGATCATTTTTAATATAAACAACTGATCAATAACAAACTCATTGTGCTTGTACAGTTTCCTTTGACTCTAGGCTGAAAAACTGATTATACAGTGCATGAAGTGCATAGATTTTCTATTTCAGTCAAAATAAAAAACTAAGCTCACTGAATGTAGCATGCTGGCCAAAATCTCAAATCAAATCTCAACATCTACACCAAAAGTATAAAAATCCTTAAAAACCATCTAGCGCTATGATACAAAAAAGATAGAACGACAATTTGCAACTGAAGATGTGTGTTAACAATGGGCACAAATGGCAATAATTTGCATGCTGTTTACTGGAAATCTGCCATAATGAAAAGTGCCATTTATACAATGCATGTGTTCAAATTCTAATTGAAAAGTCTCCTTTAATACTGAAGTAACTCTCAAGACTTTAGTGCAAAAAGAAAAGAGTTGGAAAGTGTCGGTTGGATGTTAGACTCCACAGATGTCACCAAATCTGATAAATACAGTGTTAAAAATGAAAACTATGCTGTTTATTCTGCTCAATCAGCAGCAAGCTTCCTGTCCTGCTGTTAGAGCCTTTTATTTTAGGCAACTCAGTGAGACAAATCTGTTGACAAGCTGACCTTGTTGGCCATGTGACATGAAATAAAACTAGGCTATGGCTGTTGTTGATGTCCAGATCATACTCATATCAGTAAAGAGACACCTAGGCTTAAAGGAGAAATGTACAGGCAAGACGTTGACAAGTAAATAGAAATTTTTAAAGTTTCACTTCTTTAGGGAGACTTTTTATATACGCACAGAGCTCATGGCTTTGCATTATTTTAATGCCTTTGAAATTCTTCACTCCTAATATTTACAGTTATTAACAGGCTCATATTTTCTTCTCAGATATAGATGCTTACAATTTTCACACAATTAGTATTTATTCAAAATCTGCATTTTGAAAACTTCAGACCATTGCAATGATGTAAAATGGGCTGTGGATGTTTTTGAGTTCAAGCCAAGTGCAGTTGATGTATGGCATTTTAGTCGTGCCAAGTCAGAAACAGGTGCAAAGACCCTACTGCAGCTCCACAGTATGAGCTTAACACATACTGTATGCTTACACTTAACACATACTTTATCACTAGCATGCACAGTTCAGTGGTGATGTCTGCCAAGCCATGAAGTGACTTAAAATACAGTAGAAAGCAATCCATAAATGTTTTCAACAGTAAGGATCAAAAGATGCATAAACCCTAGGAAAGACAAAGGCTCACTGTGGCATCCTTATCTCTGATCCTAACTAACAGGTGTTTGATTGACCTGGTTCCATAAGTTTCATTTGTTCCTCAGACACTGCAAAATGGCAGCAACCAGTAACTAAAGGATATCAGTGGTAAAGATTAAACCCTTTTGCAAACAATGTGTCATTTTTTAGAGGTTTCTACTGTAGCCAATTTGTAAAAGTCTTGAAGGTTCAATGTTAAACTGAAAAATGGCTCTATAAAGCAACAAGAGTTCCACTTCTGTTACAAGTAAAATAACCTTTTGTTGGTTTATATAAACTCTTTTTTTTTGCTGTGTGTAAGTGAAATATCACGGTTCCAAACTCAATAAGCTTGCCAATCTACTTAAGCAATTAAAGTCAGCTAGAGTGATGAGCGAAGACCTTCCTGCACACCAAATGTTTGTCCCTAGCACTTCTGGTAATATGAGACTGCAGAGGTCATATAAGTGTTACCTTATTACCCTGGTGAAAAGCCAGTAGCCATAAGTTAGGACCAATTACATCTCACTGAGACTCCTCCATTATGCCTTCTCAAATGAGCTCTAAAAATGGATTTGCTCAAACTGCAGGACATAATATCAGTAATATACAAGGGAGTTGTGGCGTGGTGCAAACAAAAGACGAATTGATTATACAGTACTGATTTGTTTCTCCCCAAAGAATACTGATACTGGCCACGCTGTAAACGTTCCACCACAAGCTCTCATCCAGAGTAGCTTTTCCCAGAACAATGGGTCACCATAAGCATCTACAACCTCCTTTTCGCAAGTGTGTTTTGGCCTGAAGGTATCCATTCTTTAGAACATCTGAAAAATGAGTAAAGAAGGATTTTTGGTGGGGCGAGAGAGCCAGTGTAGCTCTAAGGCACAGCACATTAGCCTGGTTCCACCCGATTTAGTTCATGTATTCAAGACCAGGCGCTCACTGCACACACAAAAGAAAATATGCACCAAGAGGGCAAATCCGCAAGTTTGGGTTTGGGCAAAGGGCTAAATAGCACTTCATTTCCTAAAACAGTCAACGACACAAATGTCTCATAGAGATAAATGCTCGAAGCAAGCTGTTATTGGCTGCTTTGTTCCTTTAGACACTTGAGAGGTTCCTGAAGAGGCTCTTTGTGTTGTGTTGTATTTTCAGCATTTCCGTATTATTCTGCGGTTTTTCACTCCTTGCGAAAGCAAGAGCAGGTCCAGATGTCCTTGCTTCTTTCTATATGCATGTGTCTTTGAACTGTCCCAAAGCTTTGAGCTTTCCAGAGGTTATGGCTGGGGATTACAGCCCAGAAATCTCCATTCATAATGGTACTTTGTCAGAAGTGCCAGAGATTTAGGGAAGGCCTTGACAGACAAGTACTTCATTCTGCCAACTCCAGCTTGTTTTTGATCAGTAACCATCTGATATTCTTTGATCTATAATTATTCTGATGTATTATAAATTGTTCTCAGTCATACAACCATTCTATAGCTCGATATATTCTGCATTCAGGCCTGACTAACATATCACTTGACAGACAAAGTTTAAGTGCCATGAATTTATGACAGTGGAACTGCCAATGGGTATAATGCAGCACCAATAACATTTCTTTCATTCTTCAGCATTGTGATTTTGTTTGGAACACTTAGCAAAGAAATCATAATGCTATTGGAACTCTTTTTTTATTTTGATGAGAGGTCAATAATATTAAAGGTTATGTTAATTATGTATTTAAGTTACAAGTTATCAAAAAGTGGTTTATTAGAAATTTTTATATTATATAATAATTTGAGTTTAAGACATCTGATAACAAGAACTGACACTTATAGCATGAAGGGACAATCATATCAATAACCAAACCACTTTTTATCTAAAACTTATATCCACTGATGTTATTAGTTTGTGGAATATCTAACCTTTAAAAAATTATATCAGTAACAAAACTGTCATATTGATCAAAGCCTATATTGTATACATGTATTAGAATTAAGAAATTCTATAATGAATGCTGAAATCAAAATGAAGGTAGTAAAGCTTGCAACTTCCCAGTCTACTCCAGTGCCATCCATGCTGACACTACAGCACTCTCTGATTCACAGAGGTGATGAGTGATGGCAGGCTTACTATGTAAAGCATTCCATGAAACTGCCCATCAGTAGGGACAGCAGACAACAGTATGGCTCTACTCTGAACTGGCCTTGACCTGTAGGTCACAGTGAATGTCTGAAGTACACAGTCTCACTGTCAGCTGAATAACTGCATGTTGGCATACTGAAAGTTTGACATTAAACAAATTTCAGTGTTTTTAGCAAGACTGTGATGAGGAACTCATTTCACAGAGATGTTAGGGGCTGCCTTTGTGTCAGAGAGCTGAGCATATAACAGTTTTTCTAAAGATGTGTGTTATTTTACATTTGTATGCACAATTCATATGCAAATACAGCTCAAAATGCAAATAAGCATCCAATCAATCACTGAAAATGATTCAGTTGTGCGTCTGTGTGCATCCTGGCTGATTACTGATCTTCTCTGCATGCATTCTGGCATTGGGTACATTGAGACAATTACATGATCCAACAAACAAATATTTTATTAGAAAATATATAGCTTATTCCTAAACTAAATTTTGAGTTGAAAAATGCATTCTTGTGTCTTTCCCCTCCAATGTCACCTCCCTAGTTCCACCTTATCTTCAGTATTTCCACATGGGTGTGTACTTTGTTGCCCATCCTTTCCCAGGTGCATATAGTCTTAGGTATACATAGCTCATGTGTTCCTCATCATCATCATCATCATCATCATCATTCTACAGTGCCTTCCTTATGTTAGCAACTTTATCAGCCCTTCATCAATGAAATTAGAAAAAATCATTGACACTAATACATTTGAGTACTTACATGCTGAAATTTGGTGTGAAAAGCCATGTAATATTTTCTTTGCAGTTTAATTTGGCCAAATTTAAATAAAAATAACTTATACACAGCCAACAAAGTAAAAAAAAAAAGCAAAACACATAAATGCATTTCTTACATGACTGACAGAGCTTTAAATAAAAAGTAAAGTAAGTTGATAGTATGCTATAAAAGCTAAATTATTTTATTTTATCATCATATTTTATTCTTTTGTGCCCCTGTGCCAAAATCTATGGTTCATGAACCATACCAAAAATGACTGGCAATTATGTTAAAACCAGACAAGCACACTCTTCAAGCTAAAACAAAAAGATATATTAAATCATCTGGAAAACACCAAATAAACCCCCAGGACCATAAAGGGCAACCATTTTAGACAGATGAGAAAGTAAAACAGCAACAAGATTCTAATTAAGGCTGTCAGGATTTGCCAGAGTCACCCCTAAGCACACAGCACAGATGCATCAGGATGCGAGGGGATTTGGGAATGCACTTTATATTGAGCCACTGATTGATCTCACTGCCAGAGAGATTTCAAAGTGAGATATCCTAATCTTCCAGGTGTGGGAAGGATAAAGACTGTGAAAAATCCGAGGTTAAAAGACTCCCATCAAGCACTGCATTCATTATCTTAACTAATTTCAGTTCACTTCAAAATTAATTTTCCTCTTCTACAAGAGTTTCTAAGAGTTGCCAATACAGTAATATGCATAAAAGGGATATATAGTATGAATGACTGTAGACTTTTTTTTCAAATTAATAATATCTGAATAGCCCAATAAAATTACTTAAGTCTAATAACTAAAGATAAGTAAACAGATAATCAGAAAATAGAAGAAAAACTCACATTTAACACATCTAACACATTTTAGCAGTGAAAGCAGTCAATGGTGTCTGCCTCAAGCCATTTACAGAATATGGTGCACAGGATACAACAGTTTTTCAGCCTTTTTTCTGAAGTCTGTCATCTGGTTCCTGTTTCAGTGGCACAATATGAGCACTAGCAGCTGGGCAAGCTTTAAGGCCTCTCTGTCTTATAATTCCCTCAGCGCAAGCACTCTCATGTGGGACCAGACACTCAGCCATCCCTGAGGACTTGCTCCCCACCCCCCTACAGGCTCCATTCACAAAACCCCAGTGCAGAACTTGCAGGTCTGACAAAGCCAAGCACAGTAACTGAGCCACATGTGCATGCACCTCAGGTTACTTGTACAGCTCAAGGCTTGTGAGCACTTAGCAAAGTCTTCCTGATTAACTCTGAAAATGACGTCCCCAAAGGACATACTGCATTGACCATAAGCTCAAGGCAGTGAAAACTGTTCAGGGTACAGATCTTTGCTCTATTTATGAATCTGACTGCAAGATTAAACTGTGATAAAAAAATTCCTAAACTTAAACTTAAACTACTACTGATAATACCAGAATTCAAATAATCTGCTAATTATTTTGCTTTTCTACAATGTCAAACAATGTATAAATTCTTACAGAGCCAAACATTAAAAACGGACTTAATAAAACAATGCATAACCTTTTAAAGATTCCAAAATTTATTGAAATAAGAAAACTAGAAAAAAATAAAAATTATATAGAAGAAACACTGTAGCCAAAAATGAAATTCTAAGTAGATGAGAAGGGTGAAAAACATAGAGTAAACATCACACTCTAAGAGAATGTAAAATAAGGAGATATTTACTGAACTGTCAATCAACTGAGCAGGTAATATGTTTATCAAGTTGAGTTAAAACATGCCTGTACGGTGCAATTTTCATATAAAATCCTAAAACACCACGTGAACAACCATATTTTCTGCATTGAATTTTTTACAAACACAGGATTGTAAAAAGTCATTTTATTTTCTTGGATGCAATGAATTCTCTGCTCTCTAACAACAGGAAATATGACAGCATGTTATGATAAATTACAGTGCATCTTTCTACATAGGTCTGTGCGATCTGATAAAACATAATTTATCGTTAAAGTTTTTTTATTTTATTGTGTTGTAAACCAAACTCCTTATGGCTATAGTTCTTGTCACTTGAACAAAGCTTTGCATTTTTGCAACTCAAACAAAAAACAAGTAAGTTTCAAACAAGAGAAGGACAAGAAAGAAAAAATATTTTACCTAAAAATTGGTCTACTTCGATTTTCCTTTGACTCCCTTTGACTCCCTCAGATGGTTTTCAGACACAAAGACTGCATTGCAAACTGCACAATACCACATTAAATAGTGCAAAAACATAGCAGACAGTCGTTGATGTAGTATGCAAAGTATAGAAGCATGTGGTTTGGGATGAGGAAAAACTCACCCGTCACACTCTTCCTCACCGTCCCAGAGCTCTCTCAGTGGTGAGCGTGCAGTCAAACACCACTACCAATTAAAGCAAAAGGAGGTCTGGCCATTGCAGCCCTTGTGGACAGAAGACTGTCGCTGTATTTTTCAGAAGAACCATGACTGTGTGTACTCTATAAACATGTCTGCAAACAGTTGAGAGGTGAGTGGCATTTTTAGAATCAGGATAAATACACCAAACATGCAGGTCCACCTTAAATTTTTAAGGTGGGATCAAACATTCTGTCAAGACAACATTTTGGAGCACTATATTAGTGATAGGTCATGAAGCTGGCTCCTTAGATCATCCGAAATTGAAAATATGCAATTATGCAAAGATTTTAGCAGGTTTAAACCTTGATCTTTCATCTGTATCATAATCCTATCTTTATATGCACATAAACAGTCAGATAGGAGACTTGAGTCAGAAACAGCATACTAGCTCCTACAAATTAATATTAAGATTTAGTTAGTGTATTTATTTTTTTGTGGTTTCAAAATTAAACTGAATTTTTTATTTATTGTGGACACAATCACACACAAAGTGCACCACTGGAGCAGGAGAAAACTATAAGAAGCACCTAGGAGAAAGTGTATTGGGACGGTACCTTGCTCAAAAGGTACCTCAGTGGTACCCAGGTCGGGACTTAAATTTGCGACTTTCTGTTAACAAGTGCAACATCCTTACCAATAGGTCACCACTGCCCTCTAATATGGCACCCTACTTAACATTTTAAACTCACACTTCATGTCAAAGGGTTTTAGAGGATATTTTAAAATATGAAGACTTATGGCCTGTACACATCGCACTAATTTTAGGCTATAATACACATTATATCACCAAGCCCTATTTCTGAGTATGTCTTTGGTATGAGGTGGGCAAAATGTCAAAAATGTAATATCACAATACTACAAAAATTATCACAATACATTAGTTCCCTATAGTTATTTTAACTGCATTAACTGCATAGTAACAAGCAGCTGATTGGACATCAGTCGATTATGCCAATGATTCTAAATCCTGCTCCAAGCAACTTACAGCACTACACAATTTCACAAACTCCTTAATTCCTTAATCTTATCAACTGATTACAGAGCCCTTAATGGGCTGGATCAGGTGGCTGGGGCATGAAGTGCTTCAAATGATACAGTGCTGTAGGTCGCCAAGAGCCGGATTAAGAAACACTGCATTATGCTAATATATTATTCATTTATTTTTAGCAGTTGTCTGATTTTTTTGCCCACCCTTATCTCTAAATCTAACCGTTATGATTTAGTTTCAGGGCTTTTAGGCGAACACAACAGACCAAATGCTTCAGTAAAGAAAAGATATCACTGTCAACAAATCTTTCAACGGGTTAATAAAGTGGAAGTATACTATTTCATGTAATATTATGTAATATATAAGGATATCATAAAGGATGTTTATTTCCAATAAACCCACATGTAATTTGCTGCTCATGCGCATAACCTAATGGCATACAGAAAACTGGCCAGCCCTTCTAGTCAGAAACAAAACTGTCAAGTGTAAGACCTTAAAGAAAGGTCCCATTGTGCAGAATGACATGGGAAGTGTACCATATTCATTTAATGATGCATGTTAGCTAACTTCCTCACTCCCTAGTGTGCCTGTGCTGGCTGAAGACTATGTGTTGTGAGGAGGAAGGAAAGAGGCTATAAGGAGGCTATAAAAGGCCTCTAAAGCAGGGCGATATGGGAAGCGGGGCAGTAGCACCCTGTTGACATTAACCTTTTCACCACGTCAGAGCTACAGGTCACTTGTCCTTCGCAGTTAGCTAAAGCCACAGTCGGCCCATACCTTTAAATGGCCATATGAGGACCTGGATATGATGTAGTGTAAATAATGAGATGATGTAATAATAATAAAGTAACTTAAAAACATTCTTTGGCTGTTCATTGTGTTGCAGAAGGAGATGGATTTTATTTGTGTACACATTACCTAGAGGGTGTAAGAGGTTTCCAGATTCATTACAGCTTTGGCTCTGAGGTCAAGATTTAATTATGATGCATCATATATATATATATATTTTTTTTACAGAATACAGATTTTTGATATTGTATTTATATTGTTACACCCTTCCTAAAGTATTACCTGGTGTTCTCAAACAAAACAAAGTTTATTTCACATCAAAGGCCAAACATTTCCTATTTCCCATTTGCTACGAACAGAACACCTACAGTGTGCTGCCAGGTGTTTCTTGCATTATGTTCTTTTACTCAACCTGCAAAAAGTAATAAAATGCACACAAACTCCCTCCAAGTCTAATTGAGCCTTTTCCCTTTTCTTTCATGGTCCCTTCCAAATCAAATTTGGGTTATGAGCTACAGACAATACTGCACTCCTGACAAAGTCCAGACATCAATGCTTTCCTCTGACTCGTGAGAGGGCAGTTTCTGAGGGGCAGGCACGAGCCGTTCCGGCTGCCCACATGAGAGGGGCCTTGTCTGGCAGCCCCAGGAGACACACTCACGAAATCAAATGAAAGTGGAAAACCAAAAGTGCTTTTCCACATTTTTCTATAGAGACAGAGCTCAAACCACCATGTGTATGCGCACCCAGACCCAGAGGTGTTGGGGCCAAGAGCAACTGCCAGAAACACATATGTATCCCACAGGACAGGTTATAATGCTTCCCCTGCTCATCTTACCTGTTCTGGACATTGGCTTTGTTTATGCTTAGAAATGTCAGAAAGACACAACACAATGCATATGGAATTGATCATTCGAGGAGATTTCCTTCCCTATGTGCCACAAGTCATAAATGTTCATACCAGGTCAATCTAGAGATTTTCAGACCCTGAGTATCATCTGATGCCAATGTAATATATTTTCTTTAAAGACTACTAACCTTTAAATGAGTTGGTTTTAATCTAATCATGCTCAAACTATTCAAAAGTCTGCTAAGGACAAAAAGTGCAACATGGCATCACACAGTGCAAGTATGAGCTATTTCAGGGTTCAGAGTTGATACAGGATTGAATTTGACACTTTTTTTTACCTCTGATACACGGTTCAGCATTTTGACTGATACAGAAACCTGGCATCTGTATCTCCTGCCCTAAGTTGGATAGTCACAACTGCCATCCACTAGTAGATAGTATGGTTTTTAGTGTCAGAAGATCATGTCATGTGCATTGTGATTTTTTTTACCATCAAAGCCATTTCATACAACAAACCAAGGAAACAAACATATCCATAATATCTTTGGACATGTTTCAAAAAGAAATAGCAATGTATCTAGAAACACCGTAGTAGAATGTGCATGGTCTATAAAAAGGTGCACAACACTAAAGATATACAACCCTGCAGAGTTTAGCTCCAACCCTGATCTAACACACATTTTCCAGGTAATAAAGGTCCTCAGGGGTGTCTGAATATGAGAACCAGAAGCGTTGGATCAGAACTCTCCAGGGTGGTTGATTTCCAGGACCACCCCTGATCTATACACTTCCATTCACTAGCTCAACCATTTTAAACTGTCGTTTGTCAATCAGACTATCCACAACCATTCACTAACCCATTTCCTTCAAACGCTTCATCAGAAACAGTCAATCCACAACCGTCCATTAACACAGGTCTCTCTCTCTGCCTCTCTCACTCTCTCAAACACGTATGCCCACTTACGCCATCCACAACAGCCTAGAAGTATAATAACAGCTGAGAGTATAGAGTAAGCCACTGTACTTGTACATATTTTTTTCATTAAGACAGAGTCTAGCGATAGATAAGAGCTGCTAAAATAAAACATTTGACTTTGAAACAACCATGAAACCATGTTATATTTAACCAAAGTTCCTGGTGGAAATGACAAGACAAATGGCTTCATATATGAACAGAGAAAAGCAGCATGGGGGCAAAACACCCACTTGAGTCAGTTTATG
The DNA here is from genome assembly GCA_037974385.1 of Arnoldichthys spilopterus. NCBI lineage: Eukaryota > Metazoa > Chordata > Actinopteri > Characiformes > Lepidarchidae > Arnoldichthys > Arnoldichthys spilopterus. The sequence goes on along the minus strand of JBBPDA010000013.1, from coordinate 12,991,669 downwards.
AATGTAAAATGAATTTACCTTAGTTTCTTTCAATTGTCATTGCTGAGATGAGACAAATATAGTTTAACTCACTGTTATCAAGTAAATACTTTTTCTAGTAGCTAAAGTATATAATCAGAAATGCTGACACAGCTAATTATAATTAAGTGGAACAATTACGGACAGCCAACTTTGTCTTGGTGATATTTCTGTCAATAGTGTCTAAAATCTTCAGTCTGACTTGAAATCCTTCATATAATTTTCTGGACTGAAGTGTTTTGAACATAATTATTGTCATTGCAGCTACAGATTTTTTTTCAGAGATCATACCTCTTATTCATAAAAGTGTAATGAGGCAGTTCTGCAAGGTTTATTTATTTCAAAGAAAAAGCAAGAGCAGTGATTCTAAACTTACAATATATGACAAAGCATGGCCGGGTTGCACAATGCTGATTATAGCAATTACCGAGCAAATCTGAAACAGTGCAAATAAATGCTGGGAAATGTAGGAATCAAGCTTTATAAATTGTAATAAGATTTCTTCTAAATGCTTAGTTTGAGGGCTAGAAATAGTTCAAGATTGTCTGACAAGTTCCAAAAAGTGTAGATTTAGGTAGAGGTAACAGAGACATCTCCCTACCAAATTTCTAAATCACTTCACATGACGCTGTTGCATGGCACGCTTCATACACAGCCAGACAGGGTTAATGATCCGTACAGTCCAGCTCAGCATACTCGGTAGGGTAGTCTTACTGTGCATGAAGTCCAGTCACTCAACACCACCTCATGAGTAGCTTTGTTTCATCTAAGAGAAACATTTGGTTTGTCTTTGTCTTCACATTGACTGTAAAAAGGTTTAAAAAAAACCAGAGACTAATAATTGACTATTAGGAAAAAGAAAAGAAAAATGGACGTCACATGTTGTTTCAACAAACACCAGTCTGTGAGTTGACGATTCCCAGCTGTTTGAAGTGAAAGTGACAATTTGTCATTATGAGCACACTCAAGCAACCAAGTGACCTCTGCATTTAACCCATCACACGTGCACACGTAGAGCAGTGGGAAGTTACCAACAGCGCTCGGGGAGCAGTGTAGCAGGACGGTACCTTGCTTAAGGGAACTTCGGTGGTGTCCAGCCCCAGACCTGAACCTGCAGCCTTTGGTACTTTTAGTAAAGATCATTAGCTAATAAAGGATTGCTTTAATTGACCTAATTAATAAAGGGTGAATCAAGATTTTTTCATCATTTGGACATAAGCATACACTCCACTGGAGAGCAGCATACAGCAGCAAGTAAGGTTTTTAAACTCCAGTTTAGGCACCTGAGTAAGATAAAGTAAACAAGCCTTTCATTTCATTCTTAAAGCAGTTGCTGACTAAAATATCAGTGTTTATGCTCTTTCAATTTGAGAATGCATACTTTACATTATTGTATTTAGTTACATTTAGAATATATCCAAGACCAAGTGTTGGACCTGATCAGATCTCTACAACCATATTACCTCTGGTTTACCTCTCACCTACACATTCCACCCCATCTTTGTGTCCTTTTCGAATTTCAAGCCAAACCTATGCGCTTGACTGGTCTTCTTTATACCCACGCACTCTTTATAACCACTCACAATCCAAAGAAAATGTATACGACTCAGACAACTTCAACGATTTAAAATTAGATGCCATAAAGATTCTTTGAGCATTGCTATAGAAGAACCATTTTTGGTTCATAAAGTATTTCCACATTATATAATTGGTCTTTACCCAATTATGCTTCTCCTGGAACCTCCATATTATGTGATGACATTTCTAAAGGACGATTCACTGCACTGAAGTGGTTCTTCTATGTTGTCATGCAAAGAGGCCTTTTGGTTTCCCTCTCATATAGGAATCTATACTCAAATAAATGACATGTGATAGATGGTTGGACATAATGTTCTATTAAGAATTTTGAATTATGTGGATATTCTTTTAGCCAGTGTTCAAATAGCCAAAGAGCTCTAAAATGATGTTTAATATACAAGCTTTTCTGGAAAGTGAATATAATAACAAATAACATTTGTGGCAAAGGATAATTAGTATCTGATTAAGACAAGTGTGGACTTCAGTTCCACTGAAGAACAGAGACACCAGAAATGTTCAGTCTAGATAGACTCACTTACCATTAAAGTACACATAAAAGTTTATGTTGGAACTTGAACACAAAATATGTTTGAACGGACTGGATTCTTTTCCATTCAAGTATTCTGATTTTTTTTAAAGAAGAAGATATACATAGTTTTTTACTCTTAAAATCAGTTCTTCATGGCCTGGCCTAAAATTCAGATTAATTGCCAAAAAAAAAAATGCTTCATTACTAATAAAATCAATAGTGACAGCCCAACCTTCATACTATAGAAAGCTTAATCTCTTGAACCTAATACACCAGTCACCATGTCAGTCCTCTTGGAAGGCAAGGGTAAGCACTGTAGATAATACTCCCATCAAGCAATTGCCACAACACATTTGGATGGCCATGATAAAACCAGAATAAAGCATTAGCTGCTTTGCATATGTTTTGGAGGGATTTTGGTAGGATTCTGGTGGAGAAATCCTCTGGCAGCACACTGTTCATCATCAGAGGACATGTGAGTTATTATCTGCTATTTCTTTGATGGGTTTCAATTGTGTCACTTCACTTTCTGTCATATCATCCAAGCTTTCCACACACACCCTACATTGTAAACATCTGCCTGATTGGAAATAAGCTGAGATGATCTATTTAGCGTGTGCCTTCTTAGAGGTATGAGTCATTTAGTGCTGGAGTCAAAGCAATAAGTCAATGAAGTCCTTTCAAATGTCCTCATCTAAGCCAGTGCAGCTCTTTATTGCATCCATTTCATTTTTGCAGTTTCAAAGCAGACAAAAAACAACTATTTTCTGACTTGTGGAGCAGCTTTCAGTCCTAGCCTCCTCTTGGGGATCCATATCACAGACACACAGCCATGCTGTACCAACCCATTGAGGAAGTCTTTTACCCAACTGTTTGCTGGCTGCGCTTTGGTACATCCCTTAGCAGCTAATGCTTGTATTGTAAACAAGTAAATAACAAATATCAATCAATACTACTTGTTGCAATCCAAACAGGTTCAGTGTCATAGCTAATGCTGGGTGGTATGAGTAAAATTCAAGAACACATTATTTTTTGGATATATCACAGTAGTATTTCTTAATTGGTTCCTGACTACTGCTACTTTGTTACATGTTTTTTAGAAGTTTTTAGAAACATGACATATTGCTTTAAATGATTCTATTCTGTTTTCAAGTTACATCAAAAAGAACCTTATATAGTATACAGTTCTTTCTTTACAAACAGCACCCACCTAATCACACACACTGGAGAATGCAAGATACCACGTGTAACATGTACAAACTACAACTACAAAAAGTAAAAACAAACCACTAGGTGCATGGGGCACCACTATTTTATGAGCATTATATTATAGACATTTGCTTATTATCTATTAAATATATCATACAAAATATTGCTAACATTGAAAGCAATATCATGACATGGTAATATCATAGTATACAAATGTAGACAATGTATAATCTAGCAATAGCCGCAGTTGCCATAGAAATAGGGTTTGACAAGAAAAATAAGAAAGATTAGCAATAATTCTGCTAATAATAATTCTGATTCAAAAGCAACTCACAGGGTCACTTACGAAAATCCTGTCTGTTTTGGTGATTTTCCCTTGTTTTTAACTAATACTTATGTAAATATTAGTTCATTTTTCCAGAATCCAGAATTGTGAAGAACTGCATGACATTTGACATGAGTTGGAAGAACAAAAAAAAGTTGGCAGCTGTTGCCCAGGCGGCAGCATAAAGGAACAAGTTAAGTGAACAATTATTGAGCTGTGCCAGACTTGACTGGTTTGTGTGCACATGGGAAACCTTTAGTACACAGCAATTAAACATGGTTGATTTGGAAAGGGGGCAGAACGTGACCCAATTCTGAGATCAAGGGGAGGACAGCAGTGTTTAGCTACTGGACTGCAGGCCTTACAGGCTGCATACCCCATTACAAGCATTTCCATTGCTATTTTTTTTTATTACTGGCAAGCCTACCTCAAGGGACACCCTGAACTATAAAGCCAACAAGCTTACGGCTCAGTCTATAGAACACTGTAGATTTTTCCTTTGCCTGACAGATGGAATTAAATTGAGTGAAAAAGTCAAATTTATATGTGTAAATGAACTCTGATGCAGGACTGATTGTCAGGTAATATCCTTGTCCACATATGCTATGTGCTTCCTTTGAAGTAGGTGAGAGAACCCGGTCCAATTACACTTTTCAACATCTAATAAGCTCTCATATGGTAATAAGTATGCAGTGTTGCAAATTGGCCACTTTGACAGAGGCTTTGGTGGGACATTAGCCGGATCCTTGCGAATGAGTAAAGTATTTTCTCTGCTTCCTTTTTTTGTTTATTTTGGCTAGCCAGTGCTAATCCAAGAGAAGGCCAGACTGGAATAATTTACCTGCAGTATAATGGTTTCTAACTGTTAAGAAAAGAGTATCTAAATTCACACTCTCTCCCATTTGGTTTCTCTTCCTTTTAAGTCCTTTTCCACCTCCATAAGTAATCGGATGAAGGAGTACAAGACGCCTGAACACACATTACTGAAGCTGAGAGAAGAGTGAGGAGAAGTTTGTTATGAACCAGCAGATTAATCTCTAAACACTGCATCACGTCATGCATCACCCCTCCGATGTGGCTCCATATCCGGACTGGCCTTATTGTTTGCTGCCTGCTGCCCATAAAATCACAGCCCATGAGTGGCCAGCCATATAACAGGCAAACACTTTGAGGTAGTAGGAAATTGGCCATGTCAGCAGTGTCCACCCTTTTTCTGAGAAGAGGAGCTTAATGTGAAATAAATGTCCAGTAACAACGTTGAAATATGCTGTAAATGGTTATGTTGTAAAAAACATGCACTCTATGGCTTTTCTAAAAAGCTTCAAGGTAAAAACTGTTTTATAATTCATCTTAAAAGTTTAGACCTAAATCCCACTCCATTTAACAATTTAAAGTAAAAAGTGAAATCACTTTGTTAATCATGTATGTAAAGCTCATGAATACTAATTGTTAGGAGAATCAAAAGTGCTACTTTAACAATATAAACATGGATCCAATGATTTCAGTTTTCTGCATCACATGACATAGTCCGCTAAGATGCACATGTATATTGCATTGCCTGTATGAACAAATGCAGAGATTAGCTTTTTATGACACGCTAGACTGAAAAAAGTAAGAAAAAATAGGCTGGGAAAACTGAGACATTTATACTAATGTACTAAGGGAACTTAAACTGAATACGTACTGTACCTCTAAACTATGACATTTCAGTGAATTGTTCATTTTAGCATGGTGACTTATGACATGTACACTGACAGTAAGACTGAGAATTAGCTTTCCATCAACATCAGAGCTAGACGTCAATAAATATTTATTGAATTTATGTTGTGGACCCAGTTGGAGAACTCAGTAAGATTTTTAAGAATGACAATGTGTACTGAAGTGTTTAAAACATTTAACTAAACTACAGTTGAGAGTGTGAACTGAAGGGTTAAAAAGAAATTTAATAACCCTTGAATCTATACTCAATCTATCTATAACTATAAGAAAAATATTAAATTACCAGTCAGCTCTTATAAAATGATGTACACAAAATATAAATATTTTCCCACTACAGTTCAGTGGTTAAGTACAAGAAATTGCACTTAACAATATTTATCTGCAGTTTGTTGCAGGTTTTTCTTGAAGCCTTATTGTTTTTACTAGAGGAGCATCTATTTACATGTACTATAGGCAAAATAACTGTGTTAATGTCAATGTAAGTCTAATGCATTGCATCAAGATGCCCAATTTCTGGCGTCTTCAAATTAGACTGTCCCTACAGAACCACCAAAAGCAATGCTGTACGGATTTGGTGTTCTCTGAGGAATGCAGAGTTGTGCTATGTGCTATGCTGATGAATAACTTTTTGCTCAATAAAGCATGACAGACTATCTGATAAAGCTGCACAAAATCTCCATTAATCTTTGATAGGACAATGACGGGTTTTAAATTACTTATGAAATGTCAGTCAATACATGATGTCATGCAACAATAAACAGCCAGTAAGGTGGACAGACACAAGGTAGACTTAGACAAACGTTTGACATGTATATGTTGACTATTCCATCAATTTTGCAACATTTGTCACAAACAAGGTTTTGCCACTTCAAAACTCAAAATAGTAACTACTTGAATCATGATGGCTGATACATGCACAAAATGACAGATATTTCTTACACAATGTCCTCTACAATTCTACATTCATGCTGAGAAATGTGAAGGTCTCAAAAATCCCTCCATGCCTTGAATAGAAAAATATTTTTACTGACAAGGTTAGGATATGAAAAAGTATCTATCACAGTTTTACACTCAAGAAAATTTGATTAATGCCAGTTTTAGGTTACCATGGCATGCTCTCTACCCATGGCTCTTCCATTTGTCATGTGGGATATCTTTAATTAAAAAGATATCCAGAGCGGCACTTTCTAATTTTCCTGTGATAAGGGATCCTTTGAAACGCAGTGCCAGCAGATGACGTGTGCTACTAGATAGCAAAGCAAGCGTCAGTTGAAAGGTCTTATGATTACAAAGTACTTTGACACCAGCTGAAAGAACATTTTAAAGGACACACTGTTGAATCTAATTCCTGTGAATTTAATACAGTGTTAACTGTCAGTGCTGTTTTAACTACATGAGAATTTCAATTTTGAAGCCATTTATATTTTCATTCACACCTTTCAAATTGACTTAAGCTCCAACACATGAACTTATAATTAGATTAAATAGTAGTGGTTGCCAAGTCTATATTCTGTTGTCTGAATTCATTGGACTTAACTGGGCTTACACAGCTGTTGGCACCTTGAACTCTATTAGACGCAAGCGTGCAAGGCGTTACACTACCACAAGCCACAGGGTTTTCTCTCTGATCATGGGGACTTTTATTCGAGCAGCCTGTCATAAGAAGGCAGCAGTTGGACAGGAAAGTACATTGGGGCATTCTTGGAAAATGCTGTACAGTACAGAGCTTCTATGTAATTCACAACCACAATGATATTTACGTTACAGGCAATGCAGAGATATATGATGCATGTAGGATGATTTATATATATATATATATATACATTTTCTTTTTTTTTCTCTAATCCAGGTAGATGTTCTCCCATTTTTGGCATATTTCAAATCTTTTTTCATCGGCATCTTTATTGGCATTGGCTAACATTGGTGCATCCTTGAATCAAAGACACAGGCCCTGTCAGACTCAAAGCCAGTTCATTGGTCAGCAGCACCAAATGAAATGCATGCAAGAAAGTGGTGGTAGAAGGGTGTATATTGATATTATATGTATATGGATGTAAATAGCCATTAAGCATGCTGATGTACTTGCTGTCTTTAGAAGGTATTTAGAAGGCAATCCAACAAACCTACATTACAACTGTGTTACACAATAATAGTAGTAACCTTAAATAATATGTTGGACCTCAAAGAGGACAATTTGGCTAGCAACATTTTGTACCCCCATCATGTGGTTAACAAAAACTTGCTGAAAAGAATTTGGGGCACTTGAAATTTTGCTGGCTGCCATGTTAAGTGTTCTGAAAAGAGGAAAGGTGAAGCATCCATTCACTCATCCATTTTCTGAGCCACTTATGCAAATTAGGGTCATGGGGGGTGCAATTTAGCATCTCCAATCTGTCCAATATGTGTGTCGTTGGAACTTGAAACAGCATACACTTTAAAATGTTGTAGAACATGGGTATATTCTAAAAGCAAGTGGTTGAGAAGAACATTTAACAACAGAACATTTGGGGGAGAATGTCTGTTCTGGAACAGAATGATTGTGAAAGCGAATGATTGTCACTGTGAACACACCACATCACAGTACACAGTACACCACAATGAAACATGACATCTGCTCATCCATGTGCAGGCAGTACCTGGGGAGCAGTGCTTGGGGGAGGGTACCTTGCTCACAGGTACCTTAGTGGAACCTGGGCTGGGATTTGAACCTGCGACCCTCCAATCACATGGGCCAGTCCCTAACCACTAGGCCAACACTGCCCTGGCAGAATGTTTGCTGTAGAACTCAGTGCTTGGGGAGAACGTTTTAAAAGAATATGAACAGGGAAGAGCATTCTAGAACAAAATGATTGGGGGACAATGTTCTAGAACAGAGAGATTAGGCAGAATGCTCCAGAATGATTTTTTATTTTTTAATGTAGTTTGGCATTTTGGTACCCTGTGAGCAGTCTGAAAAACCACAGGTCCTGACAAGTTTTTGAGTGAAAATTGATAAATTACATTATTTATGTAACCCAACAAAAGTCTATTTTGATCAAAATAATACACATTGATTAGAATGGCAATATATAGCAATACAATTGCAAAACGTTTTTTTTTACTTATTGTGCAGGGCTAATTGTGATTGTGTGTGTTATTACCACATGGCTTTGAGAATGTAAATCCGTTGAAATGTACTACTGCCTCTTAGTTTGGTTATCTGGGCTAATAGCCAACCTCCATCACCTCATTGCACTGGTGATCTTAATCATGAACTAGAATCTTGCACACTCAGCCAATCTAATCAGGCCTATTAGGTCTCTTGATGAATCTTGATTTTTTGAGACAAGACATAAGGATTTACACACTGAAGATTGAAATGTCTGAGTGATAGTTTGATTAGGTGTTTGAGGGCCTTTATTATCCTGGCATTGCTCTTTTAAAACCACAAAGAGACCCAAACCTGTGAGTGATTGCTTCTTTAAATGTGGGGGAAATACATATTCACGCACTTTGGTAACACACAATTTAATGGCAAATTCTTGGCCATGCCCTCAGATGCAGTGATTTGGGTTAATATTTCACATAGCTGAAGGAGAATCCGGTGCTATGTCTGGACTTCCCATTTAGTGTTCATCATCCGTTTGAAATGTCTCGTGTGAACACGGAACCTGGCCATAACTGCTCAAAACACAAACGATCGAACCAAAACTAACATGACTGTCTTACATGATGGATGTCAGCCCAGCATGACGCTTGTTTTGATACCCGACCCCGACTCACAGAAATACATCTGAGAAAGTTACGTCAGGGCTCAATTGAAGTTCAATGTTTCATAGCCAGAGAGAGAGAGGTGGGGGTGGTGACAGGTGAACCATGGCATGTAATACCTCAACCTTTGAAGCATGATGATATAATGAATTTTCTTGTGGGTTTTAAGCCAAAACACAGAACCACATCAAAATATTCTTCATTTCATCAAGAGCTGCACAGAGGGAGGAGTGAACTCTGTGATGCAGAGAATAGATGTACTGTATTGTATATTCTATTCATATTTAAGATTTCTTGAGGTGGTACATGTTTAACATGAAGAGTAACTAAGTATATTTTCATCTGAAAGGTGTTTTTGACAGTATTTTTGACAAAAATATTTTACCTTACGTTTTATGAAAACAAACCCCTGGGAACATGTCTGCAGCCACTGTTTAAACTACTTAAAGTGAAAAATCTGAGCGGAAATGAATGACAGCATGAGGACATGACATTTGGTTTTCATTGTCACTTCACACTGATTAATGTCAGCTTTCCTCATCTAAATCTGAGCCTGTGAATCTTATAAAATAGCAGAGTGCATCCAAGATTAATGGACCAAAGCTTCACCCTAAGCCCCCCTGTTCCCTCACAGAATGCCTGGGGACAGAGAGAAGGTTTTGCATCCAACCAAGACTCTGTCCTGTGCTGTAGGCTGCCCACCATTTGATGTGAGGTTTCCTTTCTGTCTATTGGCCTTGAGACTCCTCTCCCTCAGCACCCAGTCCCACAAGACTGACAAAAGGCACAGGCATGCCTGGTGAATATGGAGTAACAGATTTGCTAATTGAAGTTTCGGGACACTTGTGTCCTTAAGACATTAGTGACTGTAATGCACTAGTCATACATGGCAGTAAGGGCTATAGAGCATGCTGCACGTGCCAGTTAACACACACACATACAAAAACACAAAAGCTAATACACAAACTTTTTTTCTGACACAGATAAAGAATACACACAGCAAAGTACACACACAAATATTAACTATATAATATGTTATTTTACTTTTACTTTACACAATTATCTGTTTAATTCATGAATGTAAAACTTGTTAAGCATCACTGCTAGGACATGCATTTTGCATCAGTTTTAATTTAACTCATCATTGTATATAAAAACTCCCCATTGCTACTGAAAATCCACAAAATAGAGAAATGCATTTTTCATTAAAATTAATGTAATGAATCCTTTATCGCTATGTGAACATTAATATGCTGGATAAATAATTAATTTCAATTTAACACAGCTGGAGGACACAGTCAGTCAGTTTCAAGCCCTAATGAGGACTTATTTGGGACCAATGGGAACGGATGTTTAAATATGCACATGCTTATCACTGGAAATAATTTAAAAGTCACATTGAAAATGGACAGAGAAGGTAAAAAAACCAAGGTTACAGAACATTTTTAAGAAATGTGTGAAGTCTTTACTGTTTTCTATATATTTACTGCATAGTTGGCTTATTATGTCCACCGCATATAAACAATTATTATTATTATTAATATACTGTATAGATTTTATATGATCCCATAATAAATAACATACATGTTCATTTTATGTATTTTTAAATGTTCAATTTACTGCAGTTCAATCGAATTCTACATAAATATCGGCCCATACAAAACAGTGAAAAGGGAGCAAAGTGAGGTTAATGAGCAAATCTCTTATTTTAGTATGCTTTCTTTGAACCAATATTAAATTTGCATAAATTGCTCATTTGAAGCCCTTCAAGCTCAGTGTCAAAAGCATCTCATTTGAGAAGTGACCAGAACATTACAGCTCAATGTCTGGCCTCTCCCACAGATGTGCCTTGTCGGGTTATGGGTCTCCTTTTTGCAATGTCCCAAAGGCCAACACCCACCAACTGACACTTGTTATGCCCAGAGAGGATGACCTCTTGTGGGAATGAGCAACACAAGGAAGCCTCTTCTGAGAAAAAGCAATGGGGGATAGAAGTAAAGATGGTTTTGTGTCTGCTGGAGAACAGAGGGGTCTTTCAAAGGCCACGTCATGGTCCTGGATACGTGTGTAAAGAAGCTACAGAGTCATAAATGTAAGGCCACACAGAGAGCAAAAAAAAGCTCATATGACTGCATGCATCATCTTATAGTAAAATTATGACTTCTACCAGCTTTACACGTTTTACCCTTATCAACCCAAATAACAAGTGATAATGCTATGAGAGAGTATAGTGAGTTTAGAAGTCATTCAGTATACAGTTCAGATGTTCTAAGAAAAAACATTCCTCAGTATAGAACCTTTTTACATGGAAGATCTAAAACTTTCAAAAGATACTTTTAACTCACATTTCCCATGTACAGAATGAACCAATGAAAAGTTCTATTAGGAACCAATATGTGCCATTGCCACATAAAAATACATGTTGGCACTTAGATTGGGAGTGTAGTGTATCATTAAGCATCTTGAGATTGTTCATTAGGTCTTTCATTTTTTGGACACAAGACCTGAAGTTACATTTTTAAATTCTGATGAATAAGCATTAATTTGTTTTAACCTTAATTCCATCTGTACAATTAAACATTCAAATGACAGATTAACTGACAGTGATCGTCTCACTGAACAACTGACAAGGTATCCTCATTTTCTAACTCCCATAGCTGCCAATTCAGAGATGTGGTTTTTACTGTTAAAGCTGCCTAATAACCAGGCAGACAATATAAAAACCTTACAACCATATAGCGTTTCCACCACAAGTTCAAACAGCAACCTTTCAGCAGCACTGTGACATTTAAAACTGGAAAGCCATTTTTTGACTGAACTGGGGAGCAGCCACATGTGTTGTGGCTATAAGAACCGCTGCATGTGCCTGGAAGCATCGTCTGTGGTAAAGCAGTGAGGGTGAGACCAACCCCCCTTCCCACAGATTCCAGCCTACTATCCAAGGAATTCAGCCAAGAGTCGAGCAACAGAACGACAAATAGCCAGCCTGATAGTTAAGAAAGGCTTTCTTTTCTCTACCTTCTTCTTCTCCCTCCCTTGCTTTCATTCACTTGGATGCCTTTTATGGCTTCAGTCCTCAGGCGGACCTCTCTTCATGACATCAGTTGTGTCATACTATCCTTCAGTGTCTTTCTGTTTCACTCCCATTACCCAAGGGGAGAAGACACGCTAATGTATGGGGCAAAGGAGGGCAGCAAACCTTCCCCCACATCATTTATGTAGAGCTTCTTTGTGGGCAACTTACTGTGTCACTCTGCTGATGTCCACTATGCTGAGGTCACCTCAAGCATAACAGAACACAGCTTTTACCAATAGGACACAGTGATATATTTTTAGTATGGATAATTATGATTTTTAGCATAATTTAACATGCCTTAAATAATCATTATATTCTGGTATGGTCATACTAAAAAGTGGGGTGTTAAAGTCATTACACTTTGTTATATGTGGCAAAATATTCCACAACATTTCCATAGATATCAATACAATATATCGACACTGTTAAAACAAAAATCTGGAAAAAAATAACTTTATAAGAAGAAATTTAAAAAAAAATGAAAATTGTTATAAAAGTTTAGTTCAATTAGCAGAAATAGGCTGTTATTATTGGGCTTATTGTGTGAATTACATAACTAAAGATTCAGATAAACTGTGATTTAAAAATTACTGATTATATATTAAACAAAAGCAATCAATCAGCATAGATCTCTAATGTTCAGTTGGCTTTCATCTTGCTCTTTTTATTGGCCATGATCCAACTCTGGAAATCAGCCACGATGAACAGTGATCCAGCATTGATTCAGCTGCACTAACTGATGGCTAAAAAGCTGTTGATCTAATGTCAGTGTTAAAGTTGATTAAATGCTAAAACACTGTTTAGCCTACTCCATTACTGTTCAATGTTAAATGTTGATTTGCTCTGTATACAAAAAGTTGGAGGGGAATTGATCCCCATCTGGACTGGACTGCCAAGTAGAAATGAATGTTCAGGTACATCTTTAAATGCTGCAAACTAAGACTAAGCTGCTCAGAATGAGAGTGTCTTCTATATGGCTAAAACTGAAGAAAGGTGTGCACATTCAAAGTTGATTCAGCAGTGAACGATCATATAGTGCTGTTTCAACATCAGATCAGCACTGCTTCAATCACAGTTTTCTGCCTAATTATATACAGTAGCTGAGCTAATAGCATATGGGGAAACACTCCATCAGAGATAGTAGCTTGTCCAAAGCCAACAAACAGGGTTCTGAGCTCAGCATTACCACTAGCTAACTTCTGTGTTATTTGTCATTGGCAAGCTAATGCAGGCACACCACTTCAACTTTTTGAGAGTAAGAAAGTGTGAGAGAATGAGTCAAGGTGAAAAATTAAAACCAAAAGAGTAGCAAATGACATTTGATTTTCTGTTTGGCAAATAAATCTCAGAAGACCACACTAGCAGATAAATGTCTGTACCAGAATGTAATGTAATAAAACATTATGATCAGAGTTTCTACCACATTTTAATCTATAGGTGTTCTGCTTCTGTATTGTGTCAAGTCAAAACACACATAATTCAATAAAGACTGCACCTACTCTGACTGGCTCTCTGAGACTGATGTTGTTTGTCTAAGCATTTTCGAACCAACCATTTAATCGTAACATGAAGGAGACTGGCTGTAGTATGATGTGGACATGATGTTCTGGGTGCATCCAAAACAGAAAAACTAATTTGTCACTGGAACTATAAAACGTGATATAATTTAATATAATTTACATATGATTACCTCTATGTAATACCAAAACTAATGTATATGTGACAGAAATTTATGTTGGTTGTAGAAAAATTACGCTTACCTGGTAAATCTACCAGTCACCTGGGCCACACCACCCAAAGTAGACCAAAATTTTGGATCAGCTATCGCTTCCCTTACACCACGCAATCCCTTTTGAATTTCATTCACCCCAATCACCCCAGTGCTACCTCCTGAAAATGGGTTTTGGCAGGCTGGGATGTGTGCTTATGTCCATATCTGTATTTATTTGCCAGTTTCAAAACAGATTTATTCTGATTGCCAAAATCAACAAGAACGTGTGAAAATGACCACACACCTGGCCAAAGTTTTGACATGAATCTAATATTGTAGCATTTCCTAAAATCAGTGTGTAATTTGTTTACTGCTTCATTGGATCTATACCAGCAGACGGCAAAATACATGCTGCTGGGTTCTTTTGATCACTGGCCTCTGTACTATAATTGACATATGTTCCTTTCCCTCTCTCTCTTTCTGTTTCACTCACACACACTAGCAGGCGTCCTTCCTCCTCTATCGTATGCAGGCTGGCTGGCGGCTAACCAGTAGCAGCTGGCTCCAGTCTCTAGCGGGGATGTCTGTATAGCTTTACCTAGCACTCGGTAATTCCACGCCTGCATCACTGGGAGAAAACACACACAGCGGGCTCAAGCCCACACGCTTCTTATTAATTACCTGTCTAATCGTTTGGAGCGGTCTAGAGGGAACATGTGACTGTTAGATTGACAGGGTTTGGCCAGTATAGGCTGCTGAGAGGTATATTTTTGGATGGAACTCAATCCAACCCCATCTTGGGGAATTGGAAGTGAGTGATCCTCTTCTTGAGTTTGACATTAGGGTTTTAACTTTCGGTAGCTTCATGCACCATCACTGCTGAGGGAAAACAAACTAGGAAAAAATAATGGCTATCTTGTGGCTAGTGACTGATCCTTTTCCTATTTGTCATAGGGTTGTATAGTACCAACAGCTCCAAGCAAAAAACAAATGAGCTACGAGAAATAATGTGCTGATCAAATGGCTGAAAAAATGAGAAGCCTTCTATTGCCAGAGGACGTTCCTGACCGTCAAAGACCAACACCCTTTTTCCGGAAAAACCACATAAATAGTGGGAAATTCCACTACAGTGTGTACCCCATTTCAGCATCTTGATTCTGTTCGTCCTTTTTCCCCAGCATGTCTGGCCTGCAGTTAACTGCCAAGGTTTTTGAAGCGTTACTGAGGGGGGAGGGGGGTTAGAACAAGGGAGACAGAGAGAGTCACAGAGAGAGTGAGATAAAGGGACAGACAGAGAGAGAGAGAGAGAGAGAGAGAGAGAGAGAGAGAGAAAGGGAGAGAGAGAGAGAGAGAGAGAGAGAGAGAG
>JBBPDA010000013.1:12963204-12973204 GCA_037974385.1 Arnoldichthys spilopterus | reverse complement strand
TGTTTTTGTGCTTCATTTGGTGCAAAGTGTTTTCATTGTTTTATTTATGTACTAACCAGACACCCAGCAGGCAAGAAAAATGAATGAAGCACATATGATGAAGATTTAGAACAGAGGCTGTTAGAACTGTGCACCTCATTATAGCTTAAGCTCTCACCAATGCCTGTTAGTTAAAGCCCGGTTTCCACTCCACAGATTCAGCAGAATAAAGGCACACTATTGATCATACCCCTTTGTTGATGCTGCCACATTTTTTAACACTAGCGATCCAGTTTGACTGATTTTTTATACAAAGGATTACAGTTAAATGCTGCACAGCACTCCAAGTACCTAGCTGTGTTCTGTAAAATCTCATCACATAATAGAACCTAATGAAAAGAGTATTTGTGAAAGGGGTGGATCAGGGTGTTGGCTAGCTGGCTATTTTCCCTGTATTAATCAAGCTTATAAGTGTCCTTATAAGTTTCAAAGTCATAAGTTGGGCCTTTGTGGAGGATTTAACTCCAAAAATTCAGTGAAAATTGGTTTACTTTAGACGCATATGAATGGAACTCATCATCCCTTGCCATTCCATCTCACTACAGGATGTCTTTCATTCCCTCATCTTTGAGCCTGCTCTTTAAGAAAGTGTGTTTCCATCTGCTGGTAGAAGCGAGAATCTTCAACGTAGGAGGAATGGGACATTCATTTCATTTCAAGTGGCTGCCTGTGGTCACTTCAGTTTGCCAGTAGGTATCCCACAAAGTGTGCTATGCACTGTGGAAATCTTTCATTCACTGAAGGAACATGCACAAGATGTAACCTTAATATATATTTATAAGTAAATGTAGCCCTAAATATACATCTCCAAATGTCAAACTGATTCATTAGGCCAGTTTTAGAAGAACTGATTCATTGATTGTGAAAGCCCACTGTTAAGTTAGGACACAGCATTCCTACTCAAGGAACACTTCTGGTATTTCTCTGACTGTGACTGATGATGCAGCCCTCACCACTCTTGTAAGAGTGTCTATCTATAGCCTGTAAATGACCCTCTTTTGTTTGTTGCGGCATTCACCTGTCCGCATCCCTCAAAATCCCACTCTCATGACAGCCCAGCTCAATGGCATAACACGAATAGTTACTAGTTGAAAGTTTCCAAAAGCATATTCCAACCCTCCTTGTCTCTGTCTCAAGCTCTGCAGAAAGATAACCTGAAGAGTACGTTAGCCTACGAATAAACTCAAGCTGTTTTTGTTAACAGTCTCTGGCTACATGCCAGTCAGGGTCACTTACTGCTCATAAAGTAGCCAAACAGCACAGTGCATCACCCCCAAAAGCCTGGACCATGTTGTGCTGAAACCCAAGACACGTCCAATTCTCAGCTCACTCAGAGTGAGCAAAGCACCTCTGGCTGCCACACAGTGAGTGAGATAAGCGAACACACACTCACATTGTATAGTCTTACAGGCCTCTGTCACACCCTCTAGCAAACTACCCCACCACAACTCTGGATTTCCAAACACACCGAATTCCCCAATGCTGCATTAACACCCAGAGTGTTGAATTCACGCCTGCAGTGTTCATTTCAGTCTAGATGGACATGATCGAAAGCTGTATGAGTTTATTAAGACTGTTTATTTTGCAGCATAGTAGTAACCTGTGCATGCTAGAGGTCAGCTTTTTAGCCAATGAGCAGGAGACGCTTACCTGGTGGGCAGTTGCATTCAGGTGAAGCCTCACGGGCTGTCCTTACCCTGGCAAACTGTTCATAGGAATGCTATCAAAGGAATGAGTAGAGAAAGAAGATATTAGCATTGACCAGACTAATGCTTAAATATTCTGACTTTTTTCCCATTTATCCCAAATACACGCATGATATAATACGCACATGTCCATAATTTGCTTTTGTTGTTTAACCATGGGGCATCGAGACTAACGTTGTTAACCATTAACCATTTTAATCAACAGTCGTTGAAATCTTTTGCACAAGAACATTGTAAACATACGTATTTGTTAGCAAGGCTGACATTCTGTTAGCAATGCTGGCTGCATTTAAACACTAAGGAAGCAACATTTGAGCAACACACGTGTCTTGGTCAAACGCGTGGACATGGTGTCAGTGGAAGATGGTGTACACTTCTTTTCCTTTAAGGCTAACAGGTAAGACTGATGAGTGTGAAAAAGTAAACACGACTCCAAACTTATTCAGATTCAGATTAAAGCCAGATATCGGCTGCTAAAGTTGCAAAAAAAAAAAAAAAAAACGAGGAAAAGAGAAGACTGTGGTTCTAAATCAGTGTTCAGGTTGACTCACCTGCGCCAGCAGCTCATCCACTCTCTCCCGTATCACCGAGTCGAGCTGCTCCGCTGAGAAGGTGGCAAACGGGTACGACAGGCGCGCGCTCTCCAACACCATCACCCTGCTTTTAACGTCCTCGGTCTGCACCCCCAAAAGGACGCAAAGGGCGACGGACACGGCGGAGAACACGAACGGAGCCCCGCCGACCGCGGCGCGCAGGCAGTGACGCCGCCGTTCGCTCGCGCCCGAGTCGCTCTCCATGTTGGCCGCGCACTCGCGCGCCCCTTTCGCTCCCGACACCTTCATAACGGTCGCCGTGCGGGAATGAGCGCGAGCCTCTGGCGCTCGCCGTCCGTTACTGCCACCGCAGCCTCTCGCGCTCAACGCACGGTGTGACGTCAGTGCTCCGCGTGTGAGCGGCGCGAGGATGGGGCGCGCGCTCGCGGACCGCGGGGTGTGAGGATGCTTTTAGCGGCGGCGGCGCTCTGCCCAACTTTGTTGCACTGATGCGAAACGCAATCCCGTAATCCCGCGCGCCTTCGGCGAAACTGAACCCAGGCGCGAGCGTGGCACGTTCCGCGCGCTCCGTTCAAACAGCGCCGCCTCCCAATCTGATTTGAGGAACGTTCTGTGGCAGCGCGCTCCACGCACAATGCACCACCATCCCTCTCTCTCACACACAGTCACAGCAGTGGTTCCCAGTTCTTGGTGCTAGAACATATTTCAAAGTTTTCCCTGCTCTTCACACACCCACTTACGCTGAAGAGCACAAGCTGTTAATTATAGCTGATCTGATGGAGCAAGTGGGACTGGGCACTGCTGTGGCACACTTAGAGACGATAAAAACCCTCCAGGAACCTGCTCATTGTGAAGGTGCACCTGATCATGTGAAGAAGAAAGAAAGAGAACCTGGTTTCAGTTTTTTTTGACGTGGTTGTCCTTTAAAATGTCTTAGACGAGGGTTCCCAGCTCTAGTGCTGGATGACTGCTGTCCACCACAGTCTGGTCATTCCCCTGCTCACACACGGTTCAACTCACCTCAACTGTCCAGTCTAGTGAGTGTGTCTGAGGAAGGAAACTACTAAACATTGCTGGACACCAGCCATCCAGGACCAGAGCTGAGGACCTAGAAATGTTCCATTAGGTGCCCAAAGTGGTTCTTCAATAGCAAGGGTGCCCTATGCCATTCCTGAAGGACCGGTGTCCAGCCCAATTTTTGGTTTCTCCTCAAACATATTAAATAACGTGGCAATTAACAGAAGAGTTGAACCAGGTGTTAGTAGGGAAATCACCAGCCTGTGTTGGACACAAGCCCCCCAGGACTGCAATTAGGCACCCTGATCTGCCATTAAAGAACCACTTTGGGTTCCCAAAAGAACATTTCAATATATGATTGTTTTTGTAAAAGTTATGTTGGAGTGTGATGAACCTTTTCAAAGTTCAGAGAGAGATGAACCAACAGCATGTTCTACATCAACATTAAGGTGCCTTTTACTAGAACTTTCCTATGTACAAGAACCATTTAGGCTTTACTGCTTCAGGCTGTCATGTAGTTCATTAAATCATTATCACCTTTTGTATCTTATCATTGTTATATTGTGATACTGTGCATGGGACAAGTAAATCATGTTAAAATGATGTGTGATGTGTTGGACGTACTTTTCTTTGAAGAGACACCATTGAAAAAACACGTTTGGTTCCCTAAAGAATATTTCTGTGGGTGGTTCTTTAAAAAAGAACCATTTAAAGTTCCAGTACTTTACATTTTTCCTTCAATTTTTTCTAGGTCTGAGCTGAGAACCATTTAAGAACCTTTGAACAACTTCAGAAATGTTGATTCCTTCCTGGATGTGTGATTTGAGTGGTAGGCCTATAGTACATTGGTATGGTATGTATGGCGAACAGGCAGTTGAACAAAAAAAGCAATGAATAGCAGGCATTGTTTGTTTCCAGGCCGTATGTTGTGCATGATGGTGTGGTTTTTGAGGAAATGATGGGTTCCCTGCTGGGCTTCTGGGATGTGCAGGGTGCAGTTTTTGCCACAACTCTATACAATCCCTCTTTGAGGCCAAGCTGCATTGAGCATGGTTGCTGCCCATGTGGACATTTCTGTGCTACATTGCCTTTTAGGCTGAGCTCTGCAACTGTCCCAAAACTCAATGTGCGCTTTATCTCTGCGTCCTGTCTGAAGCGGGACATGGATAGCTCTATTGGGAGAGCCTCTCAGCAGTCCACAGAAATGAAAATATGAAATGGAGTCAATCAGGGATCAAGATTATTGTATTTGGCTGAAGTTATTCTGCATACACTGGCATAAATGGATGAAGCCATACTCAGATTTCATATCTTGGGTTAGGTGAGTTCTTTAACCTAAAATAGTCTTATCCTGGTCTCATCCTCAGCAGTGTTAATATAAATGATGGGAATGAGTGGGTTTAACATTTTATAACATCCAAAAAATGTTGTTGGTGGTTTAAAGTTGCTGAAATGAATTATTGTGGTTGTTGCATTATTTGCAAATCTGAAACGTGTTGATCACTGCAGATGCGGCTGGGCTTCTTGAACGAGCTGAAAAACCAACAGCTCCCTCTAGAGCCTGCAAGGTGTGAAGACAACTGTAGACAATGTAAAACTTTGCCTATTCTCCCTGCCTTCCTGGAGCAGTGCTTGGAGCAGTACTTGGAACAATGTAGGTTAAATGATAGTGTCACGTGATTAAAAATAAAACTCAACAAAAATCACAGTTCTTTTATTATTAATTTTTTATTAATATGTTATGCTCTGTAGACCAGACAGTGGTGGCCTAGTGGTTAGGATCTTGGCCTTGTGACCAGAAGGTTGGCGGTTCAATCGTGACTGGGCTACCACTGAGGTACCCCTGAGCAATGTGATGTCCTACTGCACTACTCCCCGAATGTTTTTCATAGCTGCTCCATGTATGCATGTGCGATGAGCTAAATGCAGAGGTCACATTTTGTTGTGGTGCACTTTGTGTGTGACTGAATGTGTTCACAATGACAAATGTCACCTTCGCTTCAAAAACACACAGGTAAGTATGGTTTTCACTTATACACTGAGCAGTGGTGGCCTAGTGGTTAGGACATTGCCATTTTAAACCAAAAGTCGTTGGTTTAGTTCCTGGACTGGGCACCCTTGACCACAACACTGTTCACTGGGTGCTGTTGATAGGTGCCTGCTGCTTCACGTGTGCATGTGCAATGGGCTAAATGCAGAGGTCACATTTTTTTTGTGGTGCTTGCATGTATTTACAATGACAAAATTTCACCTTAATTTCACCATTATTACAAAAATGTCAGTTTAAAAATCTCCTTATGTAGACTGATACAGTCCTCATATTGTGTAAATCTTTCAGATGGAATGTAATACAGATTAACTTTATGGAAAGTTTCATTAGTCAAGATGGTTGATACCATTATCCAATTTTCTGTATTTATTTGTGTGCAAAAATGCTGCTAAATCATATGCTTTATTGATAAAAGTATGCACAAAGTCTCTAAAGGGAGCAAATGTAAATCACAATTTATACACATTGTAATGCAGTTTATATGTTAATATTAACATATTAAATTGGGAAAATGTTAAATTTAGCAATAAATAAGCAATATTTTAGCATTTAAATGTTCTCTGTAGAAAATATAAACTTATTAAACAAACAAAACCAAATAATTATAATATAAACATTTTGCCGGGGTGCCATAACTTTTTCATGCACCAGTACATCTTCTGTAGTTGCTAGTTTTGACCACTAGCTGACACTGTAGACATAGGCTAAATGATGAGCCTTTTCAGAGAGGACAACAAACTGGACTTCTCTGTTTAGGTTTTATGTCTTATTTATGAGTTTCTTCCTGTGTGGAGTTGCCTCAGCCACAGCCATCTGTACTGAATCTTATATAAACAAACAAACTACTGTATATTTAGCCCAAAATGCTGCTCAAAGCAAGAAGGTAGGCATTAGCCAGATGGTCTTTACAGCTGTTCAGTCACTTTTAGTGCTTCATGTTGTTAAATTGTTTTCTATATCATCAGCATTATCTCATTTGATGTCAGTCTACATCTACTATGTACTTTATATGATGTTAGAGATTATTCATGTATGTGCTTGACAATACAGTCAGGACCACATATGACCATTACTGCTACTGTGGGTAAAGAATTTTGGCTCTGTGGGCACTGTGTCAGCTTTACTGGATAAAAGATACTTTTACAGAACTAAAAGAGTAGCATACATGTAAAAGGAATGCATTTAATGTCCCCCAGCTGAGCTTACAGAAGAAACCCAGTCACATTCTGCTGCTCTGTAAAAGTGGGCATTTAATGCTAATCTGTTACAACCTCTCATTTTGTCATTTTCTTTGAGAAAAACAAACTAGATTAGCACCACTAAGCATGTCTAATGAAATGACTGCATTGCAAATGATACTGATCTGTCATTCTCTAAGAGAACAAAGAGCGCTTATTAAATTACCCTTTATTGTCTCTATGCAACATTAATAGCTCTGACACAAAAAATACAAATGCCTAAAGATGAAAGGAAAAGCAAAGCAGGTGAAACAGAGCAGTTATTTTCCAAATTTCATCAAATTCAAAGTTTCAAAGCTT
The DNA here is from genome assembly GCA_037974385.1 of Arnoldichthys spilopterus. Lineage (NCBI taxonomy): Eukaryota > Metazoa > Chordata > Actinopteri > Characiformes > Lepidarchidae > Arnoldichthys > Arnoldichthys spilopterus. The sequence continues at coordinate 12,966,300 of JBBPDA010000013.1, read as the reverse complement.
AAATTAAATTTTAAACCCTCAACTTTAGTACATTTGTTTCATCTTTCTAAGTGTAAGTCAGACTATCCCTGTAAAAAATGTCCAGTCATAAGAAATGGCTGTCAAAGTAAAGTGCATATTTTACCACTGAAAAAAAAAAAATCCTAAATGTTTACCAGGACATTCAGGTTGTCTCTTAAGACAATTACTGCTTGGTTATGCTGGGAAACTGGAGCACTGCAAATTCTCAAAGCAGCATTGGAAAGGGCCTCTGTATCTCATCTAGGTTTTTAAATGGCGCACAAAATATTGGTCAGTCCAGCTAGAAGTGAACACTTAGCAAGGAGAGAAGGAGAGATAGTACAGAAAAAAATGCTGACAAGACCAATCATCGTTTAGGGAGAGCTCAGAGATAAAGATAAAGCCCTCCGTGGCTCGTATCATGGATTTAGAAAGAACGTGACTGTAGCTTGCTATTGAAGTCGATCCATGCTGAGCTTCCACTCATACCTCATCATTTATCAAAGAATGAGCAGTGTCATAAGAGCCTGTTATGGTTTTTGCTATGTCCTAAAAGCTAAATAGGATGTCCTCTGTTGACTTCTCAGAAAGGAAAAACCCCTGTAAAACTGACTGTGATGTAACATGTCAATGAAAAATGTACACATTGGGGTGTGTGCCAGTTACAGATGACCAGGGCCTGCCAGTGGACCTGAGCTTCCATTCCTCTCCCATATAACTCAGCATGTCTGCAGTGCTTTCAGGGATGTGGGAAGGTGTTTGTTAAGAGGTGCTGACTTTATAGGCAGCATATGTGATGTACACCGTGATGTCATACAAGATGATCTGGCTTTTGAAGGTAATCTGTTTCATCATAAGGTACAATAAGTAGAAATGACAAAATATACACATGTAGCCAATGCAGCAAACCGGTGAGGTACATCTTGCTCTCTGTGCTCCAGTTATGGATGTGTTAACAAAGTACCATTCTCAAGCACTGCTTCCTGGGTACTGCCCATGTCAGCTGCTCGCTGCTCCTATGTTGGTGGGCCAAATGCAGAGCTTGCCTTTTGTTGTGCTGTGCTAATGTGTGTTCACACTACCAAATGGTCATTCACACTAATATTGGCATATCAAACTGCATATGTTTTAGCAAAGCATGCACAACATGGACAGATAATTTTAGAGTTTGGAAAGATATTTATTTATTTATTAACTTAAAAAGAAGTTTTTAGATAAATGATCCTATTGTCTGGAAGTGCTATGGCACCCTGTTTCCCCCATCTCTTACTGCTTTTCTGTGTAGTTATGGAATAACAATCCTCATTTTGTGAGAGTAGGATTTTAAAGGGTTAATCCCATTATGGTATCAGCCCAACCGAACAGTGTACTGTCCAGGGACAGGAATGCATATAATTGAGGATAGAAATGTCTGATCTTGCGTTGAAAGGAGCTGAGCACAACTGTTACCATATCAATCAATTATGGAAATTGATTAAAGGTCGTGCACGAAATGGCACCACATAATCACAGGGCCTGAAAAGGATTATTCAAAAGCAAGAGCAATTACATGAGGTCTTTGTTGGCTTATACTATGCTATCATACGCTTCATACTGACAAACCCCACTGAGGCTGTCCGTCAGCCATGTTATTCTAGTTTGCAACAGGGAGGGTGACTTGGTCCAAACTTCATATTAATTGTCTGACTTTGAATGTATGAGGTTTCTAGAAGATTTAATGGTTTCTTTCAGGTCTTCATTGAAGAAATCATAGTTCACAGTAGGAACAACACTCTTTTCGGTGCCTACCATCAGGTCATTTTGTATCGTATTTTCTCTGCCCCTTGTGTTTTGAAAAGGCTCCAAAACAGCGTCAGGCCAGCCGAGGGTCGGCGAGCCGTTTTCACTGAGCCATGCTGGGATTAGCGAGGCAAGTGTTTGTTCTGGCACAGGAGAAGCTATTCACAGCTATATTTTAGCTGTGTTGCTGACAAGCACTCAGAGGCGCAGTAATTATAACATAAAGGAGAAATTTCTAAAACCAAGGGAGAGAGCAATATCCACCACAGGTGTTCACAAAAACAGATGCCTAAATAGGTACTAATAAAATAAAACCATATAGGCTATATGGCACCTCACCCTCTCCCCTACTGCATAATGTACATATTAAGCTCTTTTCAAGATGATAATTTTTACCTGAGCTTGTACCGTAATGTACATGATACAGGTACAAATCTGTAATGTTCATTATTTTGCCATTTGTCTGGTATTTCTTTTACATTATATTCTGTTACGTGCAGCTCTCTCATTATCCTTTGTGGCTAATAGTCACTGTTGTGCATGTCTGTGGGTGTGTTAGTATTATTATTGAAGTCACATATCAATGAAGTGCACATCTTGGTTATAACCTTTAAATCTGTACTCTTTCTTATCTTGCATGAATGAGCCAATCAAATACCAAACAAATTACATGACAAGACCCCTATGCACCCCCTTGGTAAAACTAATAGGGTTTTTTCCTCTTTGTAGTTGAAGTACTGTCTATTAATATTGAATACTGAATAGTTAGCATTACCTAGCTAAATAATAAGGAGTTATAAAATTCAGTTTGTAGGTCTACTGTATATGTGTGAGAAAGCATTCTTAAGTTTGAACAGTCTACATGCTTAAATGTGATGTCTGAGTGAAAAAAGCAAGCAGCAGTAATTTGGGCACCTAGACAGACAATCTCTTTTTTTGGATGTGTTAGTGTGGGTTACACGGGGGACGAACGAATGCCAAAAACAACGTGGGACCTGAGCCCTAGCCCTCTGCTTTTTTTCTGGGATTTACCTCTGTAGTCTCTCTGGCTCTCTGCAGGATCCACTGGCCAAAGCCTTATTTAAGGCCCATTGACTGACCAAGGGATATCGCATATATATATACAGTGGGTACAGAAAGTATTCAGACCCCCTTAAATTTTTCACTCTTTGTCATATTGCAGCCTTTTGCTAAAATCATTTAAATTAATTTTTCCCTCATTAATGTACACACAGGACCACATATTGACAGACAAAAAAATTATTTTTGAAATTGTTGCAGATTTATTAAAAAAGAAAAACTGAAATATCACATGGT
>JBBPDA010000013.1:12913688-12954757 GCA_037974385.1 Arnoldichthys spilopterus | reverse complement strand
AAAAAAAAACACGCCCACTACTGTACTGTTGCACCTGTGCAAATACATTTATCTGAGTGGTGAGATTCTTTCTACAGCAAAAACACAAGTAAACAGCAGAATAAATAGAATGCAAACAGGAAAGCAATGAAAAGAATGAAAAGAATGAAGATTTGTTTGTAAAAAGTAATTGATATTTTAATATCAAGTTATTAAAAAACACAGGTTTGGCTTAAAAGTTTTCCTCCATGCCTCCAGTCACTGAATGGATGTATGTGAAGTTCCACTATCAGCATCTGATTTCATCTAATGAAGGACTGATTGAGTCTAGATGATTTGATGGAAATAAAAGTAATACTGGGCATTCACTAGAGGAGCTCTGGGAATGGTCAAGTCGACACATTGACACATAAAATCACTGTTTACTGCATTACTGTTATTTGTGTTTATTCTAAAATGTTCATATTTGAGAAAATGGATAGAACCAGCTTTTATACATTCATATACACAAATAAATGTATTCACAAAAATAAACAAAACTACACTCATTACTTCTATTATTGAACACTAAAAAATCACAGATCAGCAAAAAGAGCACTTTGATCCAGAGCCATCTCGAGGGTGCAGTGTGATCCCTGATGATGTCAGGGTTCATGTCCACAGATCTTCACCAGGGCTGAAAATGATATATGTGAACTCATGGGAGTCATGGCACTAAGCCTTGCCCTGAGTGGCCAGACAGTGGAGTGAGGGAACACGCGGCTATGCTGAAATGGACACCCGCTGACAGACAGACAGGTAACCGTCCACTGCAGGCCAAGCATTCCTTGGACAGCGAGACCAGGAGACTTCCTCTCCTTCCAATGGTCCCCCAGCAACCCCTCCTTACAAACCACCATGGAGAGCTGCCACATACCCAAGGGGAGGGGGGTATATCAGAGCGGAAACAGATGAGAGGAGCCACCAGCAGGGCTGTTCATCATCACTGCAGTCAGGATGAGTTTGTTTTGAAAATAGGGGTTAGGTATGCGTGTATGTTTGTAGATGTGGACTGCGTCTGTACATTAGCTCCTGGGTGTCACTGCATGCCAGCACATATGAGTGTGGGTATGTGTGTGCACTGGATGTGCGTGCTTTGGTGACGTGTTCTCATTTGTATTATGGATAATGAAGTGTGAGCTTTTATGATAAACATATGTGACAAATACAGGCACATAAGTGTTTTGGGCCATTATTTAAGTCAGTATGGTAACAGTAATGAGCACTGACCATTAGTACAATTCAAAACTGTAATAGAGACTGTGACATTTTAATTCAGGCCACATTTGTGTTCTTAAAGGGCCCACTTATAACAGTTGTGTTGGTTTCTGTATCAGAGAACAGTTTTTTTTTTCCATCCTCTCTTTATCCCTTTTTTTGTTACTGTGCCTTTAGGACTAATTAGTGTAAATTACTTTTTTTTATACTGACATTTAAAAAAGTAAGGAAATGCATATGGGCCCTTTATTTTTTATTATTTTATTATGATTTATATTTGATACAGAAATGATTGTTCTGTGTACCATTTTGCAGAAAGAAAGAAACATAATTTACATTTTTGCCACATTTTAACCCTGTAAAATCTATTTACAGTTTTTTAAGTACATAGGGCAGTGGTGGCCTAGTGGTTAGGACATTGCGCTGGGGACCTGAAGGTCGCAGGTTCAAGTCCCGGCTCAGGCACTACTGAGGTACCCTTGAGCCAGGTACTGTCCCACTACTCTGCTCCACGTCTTGGAAGTCGCTTTGGATACAAGCGTCAGCCAAATGAGTAAATGTACATACATCTGGTACATACACTCCTTTTATTAGATCATGCCAACATTAAAACAGTTGGGAAAAAGGAAGCACTGACACAAAAGCTGCCAAAACAGAAAAAATGAAATGCAAATTGTTATATATGTATATAATTAATTACATAAATTACAATATTAGCCATATCTTATCCCTTTTAAAGTAAAATAGTAAAACATTATTTAATTTAGAGGGCTAAAGGTTTGGATAAAAATAAGAATTTGAGTAAAATAGTGTAACTGAATAAGTGTGTTTATTGAATGTATAATACTTGTCATTAAAACTCAATTTAAAATGATGATTTCTACACCACTGAAAATGCCAGTGGGCCTTAACATTGTGTGAATCCTTTGGATGACTGGATCCATAAAAATGGACCAAAATTACTTGGTGTAAATTGCCATTACTTTAATTCCCATTACACAGTTTTCCTTTCTTCTATACACGTAGCATTTCAGACATACGGGGTTTTGTTACAACAATGCTTTCATGAAAGAAGCATTTCCTGTGAAGAACCTGCCCTGTCCCCCACGACCCCTGATCCTTCTCAAACCTGAGCTTTTGCCCTTTAACCTCTCTATCATTAATATCCTTTTTCTGCTCACACAAGCAGTTTTTGTTACATACTCAGCATCCAGTAAAGAGTCTAATGACCTGTTAATACAGAGATTCTCTTTTGAGATGCACTTTGTAAGTGCCACTCAGCAGCATGTCATGCAGCACATGGCAGGCTAATTTTACTCAAAGCATTGCTTTGGTGTCAAACAGTTCAAGAGCAGAGGGAGTATGACACACAAACATACACAAATATAGGCATAGCCATTCACAACTCAAGAGAAGTAAATTAAACTGGAAATAAGATAGTGCCACAGCTGTGATAAGAGATAACTAACATCCAGTAACACATTGTTGATTTTAATAAATTATTTGTGAAGGGCACATCAGGTTATGAAAAACCTCTTTAAAAGGTAAGGTCAGGCTAAAGGCTCCCTGAAGCTTGTCAGTGGCAAACACCATTTACAGCATGAATGCTTGGCTATGCATCATCAGTCAGCATGAATGTGAAGTATTCACAACTAAGGCCATATCTGCCGTGGTACTGTGCTACACTGAATACACCCCAGGCATGGTGTCTAAAGATACTTCAGAGTTTTAAGCCTTTAAGAGTGTTTTTGTTTGCAGAGAACTGGGGTAATTTTACACACTCTCGTGTCTGTCATCTATGGCGTTTCTGGACATTCTGGTGCACTAGATGAGATCTCAAACCCCCCAACCACCACACCCCACACAACCCAACCCCCAGTGCCTTAGTCAACGGAACATTTTTTGGGGGGTGTGAAGGGTATCGATAAAATCTATGCTGAGCAGGGGAAATGGGGGTGTTTGTGCTCCAATCCCCCCACCCCTCTTGGTGGTGGCGCCCAAGATAACCACAACGGTTGCCTATGCCTAGAAATGTCTATCTGTTTATCATATGGGCTTTTTTTCTTTTTTAGGGCTTATTTTACAGCCCTAAGCTCTTCGGTCACTAGCACTTACTGCCCATTATGGATATCTTAAAACCTCTTTTTTCTGTGCATTGTAATTTTATTATCTTTGTGATTATAGTTAAGTATCTAAAGAAGAAAAGGATTAAATGACTCTTTTGTGTACAAGGGGAAGACCCTAAATCCTAATATTCTAACTGAGTTATAATATAAAAAACATTCATAACAGGTCTCAGATAGCATCTACCAACATGAGTTTTAATGGCCATAATCATTTCCTTTAAAACTTGCTTCACAGTTTCCCCTCAGGGCATCATTTACCCTCTACAGCTAAGAAGAGCCTATGCAAGAGAGTTCAAGAGTGGATGTTTGAATTCCTGTGCTTGGCGTGTTAATAGAGATTAAGCTAAACTGAAGGCTGCGTGTCAGTCAGCAATTCAGGTAGCTCATACCAGACATGCCTGCTCTATTGTACTCCTCTCAAGAGTGCACCATGCAGGGCCTTTGAGCTTCATTTAAGCTAGGAAGGTAGATGCTATTTCAGTCGAACGTTGTCATTACTGTGGTCCTGGCCTCCTTAAAAGCTTTAGTATAAGCAAAGGAACTTGGGCAAGAGCATGTTGCCCCTTTTCCATCGTATAGTGTGGTGGAATGGAGAATAGGACAAAGAAGTGGGACAGTAAAAGCATGTATTGTCACATTGATTATACAGAGCTGGATAGCAGGGCCATGCAGAGACAGTCAGATGGGAAGTGGATCCAGAATTGGGGGGTCCTCTTGAAGTGACAACAGAATAATGTTTGTAGGGGGGTGATTGATGGTGGGTGGGGTGTCCCTTGCACGTTCCCCCTTGGGAAGTGAAGTTGGGCTGCCTGTTCCAATGCACCTGGGGTGCCATAAGGGGGATAGGATAATTCTGAGGGCACTGACAGGGAGAGTATAATATAGTATTGTATAATATTGAGGGCCCAAAAATAAATTCTAGACAGGGTGTAACATTTTTAGGGCCCCTCTGCATTGCACCTAAACAAACCTGCTTTTTTTTGCATGAACAAACATGATCTTGCAAATCCAAGTTTCTCTCCTCTTCCCCATTCTCTCCGGTGCTGGAACGTGATCTAAAGGTAGTCACCTATCACAGGTGCTGAGGTTACTGTAAGGAATGTCACCGCTTATTTCCCATAAACAGCCTTGAGGAGTGAAGCGAGATGAGAGTCAGTTCCACTTCTGCAACGACACTAATTACATTCGACACCTTGGTGTAAGTTCTTGTTCACTAACATGCTATAGTGGAGAAAGTGTGTGGCTGTGTGGTGAAGCGCGGTGGCACGGGGTCGTGGCTGATGTGCTGATGCTGTTGCTTTAAGAGTGTACGGTGGGAGAGTCCCCCTCACTGACGCGCTAACATAAATTTAGCAACAACGTGCTCCTCGGGCACAACATTTTGGCAGCAAATATGACATGTCATGTCAGAAAGCACTTTCCCAGTGTGGTGAAACTTAGCAAGAACTACGAGAGGAGACACGCTCGCCACATTCCCGACGGCCGACAGGCTCTGCTCTGCGAACTCGCCCACCGCTGAAGTCCCGCCGGTGAGAGTGACGGACAGAGGCAGCAGCATGAAGCGAACAGCAGGGCTGCTCTTCATGTGCGCTTTGCTCTTCAAGGTGAGTGAGATGCCTGTGGACTTGACTGCTCGCTGCCCGGTAAAATTTCTCACTTTTTTTGTTTTGCTGTTTGCTAACGGGCAGTGCTCGGATCACGTGGCCAGTTCGCCTGTAAAGGTTGTACACTTTACACGGGCTTTTCTGAGTAAAGGTGGAGCGCTTCTCCTGGACTGTTCCTTCAGTTGGTTTAAAATTTACATAGATTTTGAATTGCCTTCTACCCGACTGCTTACTTCTTTTAAGCTATTAACCCATATAGAATAATGTGAATGATAAATATACAGTATATGATCAGATACTTTTGAAAATATATGAAAATGGTCAAAAATGTATATTTTAAAATATGAAGTATTTTAAATTCATTTCACAATGAAACAATGTATTTTAAAATGAAGCTCATAAAAATACCAATTTATCCATATGATGAGAAATAAAAAAAAAGAGACCTGGACATCATCTGTTCCATATCCTACGTACACATCATTCATTAGATATATTCACTAGATTTAAGATGTTTTCACATGCCAAGAAACCTTTTTTTGCAACATTCACAACTTGGAATTATAAGATTCTATGTGATGTTTTTGAGATATTTTGAGTTATTCACTTTTTCGTATTCTATGACAGATTATTAACATTATGTGAGGTGTTTTTAAACTTTTTTTATGTAGAAACATTCTTATGGAAGGCAAAAGCTTTGAAGCTTAATGTCTCAAAAGTGCTCAAAATGCAGAAGGAACCTTATCATTTCAAGGGGACAAACTGTGTTTAGTAGAACCCCAGTGAATTACAGTGGTGACCAGTTATGATATGTGTGTTTAGATGGCAGAACGTATGAGGAGGTACTACACATGAGCTGCATTGTTTTTGCTCCTAAACTTGGTCCTATTGCTTTAGTCACATGTCACATTTGCCTGAACATATGTATCCATTGTCTAAAGGTAAGTGGGCTCATGTAGAGTGATTTCTACACGTTTGAATACTGAACATCTCTTCAAGTAGGCTAATAAATCTGAACAAAGTGCTAATACAGGGTGGTGATGCTCACAGACACACTGTCCATTGTTCAAGGCCAGTTCATTTGGGTGCTTTACGGATCTTCTTCACTGGTCATTTCATTCTCTGTTGGCCATTAAGTACATGTTTGCAACTAGTGGCTGTGTATATGACGCAACAGGTTTGCCTTTTCAGAAACCCTTTTCCAAACCGCACATATCTAGACAAAGTTTTTAGTGAGGATTAAGTTGTAGAGCGTTTGCTGATGAATACCCACCACTAATAAGCACTTGCTAAATGCCACAGGAGGGAAGGTTTGGCTTGCGGTCTGTTAGAAGGCCAAGCACGTCTGTCAGGCTCATTAAAAGATGATATGTTCTCTCAGACAACTGGACGACAGTGTGTCTGCCGCTTCCTATCTGGGCTCTGTTGTCCTGGCAACTCCACACCTGCCACAGCGAGAGGGCAACATCCTCCCTCGCCGAGTTTATATTGGTGTTGGCACTCGCCGTGGTTAACGGCCCACTCCAGATCAGGTTTGTTTATCTTCATAGTTATGGATTTGCATTTTTTTTTACCGTGTTCTAGGGAACAGATCCTGTAAGAGATGGATGAGAACAGAAGTTCAGGAAAGTGCCCGCAAGCGAAACCGTATGTCTTTTGGCTCTGAAAGACCGTAGAGCTCGCACTCCTTGCGAGAACGAGGTGGCACTCCTGATGATAAATGATGTGTGTGGGAAAGCCTGGCTGCTCAAGCTGCGCTCAATAAAAGCCCTTACCGAGATACGAAAATGTGAGCAGATGAGGCAGGCCTTTGCAGCGCAAGTCTTAAAAAGGAGTGAGACCTTTAGGAGCGTGGAATAAATGCAGGAAAGGAATGTGGTATCTAGCATTACAGAGTGAGATGAACCACCATGAAGATTTGATGAGGCCCAGTGTAATGAGCCACCAAGTGAACTGATATAAGTGCAACGACACACAAACACACAGACATACATACGCATTTGGCCATTTTTGTCACTCTTAGCCTCTCTTTGGCTGCACTGTGAAAAGTCCAGGTCCCTAAATAGTTCTTAGTTAGGATCATTCTAGGAATTCAGCTTTAAAAGTGGTTTTTCGGGATCATATATTGAACCTTTAAATAAATCTTTCTTTAAGGAACCAAAAAGCAGTTAATCAATGGCAGTTACTCTCCTCTCTTCCTTCCTCTCTCTCTCTCTCTCTCTCTCTCTCTTTCTCTCTGACTTATTCTCTGTCACTCTATTTGTTGTGATTCCTCCCTCTTTCTTTCTGTCTGCCTCCTTCTCTCTCACTCACTCTCACATAGACACACACACACACATACAGACACACTCACTCACTCACTCCTAAGTGACCTAATCGGCTCTACCGGCAGCCACTTCAAAAACAACATCTCCCACTCTCTAAGCTGCCTCTGTGTGGAACATTTCTCAGATGTGTGGGCTCGCTCTTCTCCATTTGACACTCTCTTTTCATCCCTTATTCCTAGCAAAGAGTGCAAAGGAGAAGCATTGCTCTGCTATCAGCAGCCATGGGAATATTCAGGGTGCAGGGGTGGGCTAGATGATGAAATGTTATCATGACTGTGATAAATTACATAACAGTACAATTTCTGAGTATATTGGGTATCATCAGTAGTCTAGAACACTGATGTATCATAAAGACAGATTACAGACAGCCTGTAAACAACAATCGCTGCTAGTTACTGCTAGATACTAGTGCTAGTTACTGTTCAGATACTAGTAATGGGTGATTGGATGTTCATTCATTATGACATCATCTTACTTTATTATTTTTTTTTACCAATTGTTTGGTAGTTCTTCTTTCTTTATACACGTTTAAATGTTTGAAACAGCAAATAAAAATCTTCTCATTGTTTTTAATAAGTCATATTTTAATAATTGCACTACTGTTCTGTTAATGCAATTTGTCCATTCCATCTTAATAAGAAATTTCAGAAAAACAAAACATTGTAATGCATGTGTGGGTATGTGAAAATGTCTTTACGTTTTGCTATATTTTCACCGTATTGATCACCTTTTTTTTTTTGCATCCTGTGCATGTGTAAAGCGTCCTTGGGTTTGAGAAAGACGCTATATAAATCTAACCTATTATTATTATTACCCGTAGTCTTTGTGTGACTGCACGACCCTGGTCTTACACTGTAGATCCCACCCCTCCTGCTATGATCCCTGGAATGAAAAGGCACTCCTTTGTTGGAGACAAATAGTGATCTGCTCAGAGTGGTCCCCCTTATTGGCTAACCCAAACTCCACTGAAAAGAACTAAACTGGTGCAATTTGTGGCAAAACATGTGCCTTCAAAACACAGCTTAGCTTTTCCTCTTTAATGAGGTCAACAAGCTGACAATGAAAGAGCTCCTGACATATAGTTGGCTCCTAAAGAGATTTGGATGCTGAAGAAGTCAGTGTTTTGAAGTTTCTTTTTAACTGTTGTTCTGTAACTCCCAATTACTTGCTAAACCATAGAAATATTTGTCTAAAATCTTGTGTGCCATTTTATTGACAGAGAATAAATCATGCATGGCATTATCTGTTGTACATACTCCATGTTTGAAGGTAGAAATCCCTTGATGATCAACTTTCCCAGGACTAGTATGACATGAAGAATAAATTGAACTGTTCTTTGCCAGAATATAAGATTTGTTCTGCTCTTGCAAATCCCAAAGAAAGGTTTTTCCAAATCTTTGTCTTCTAATTAATTATTTATCTGGTTTCTCTCACTGAATAAATTTAATGAGTCTTACTAGACAAATTAATGTAAAAGGGTATTAGATTTAATATATGCATTTATCAGATTTCAGAACTTTCTTTGGTCAAAAGTAGTTAAATGAGCAGATTACAATACATTAAACTGAAATGTCATTCAGTCAGGTCATGTTCTGAAGGAAATTTTGGATCATCGTTTAGTGTATATTTGAGTGGGCTTGCAAATTCATTCCCAGCTTGATGCACATTGGTTTTTAGGCAAAAGCTTAGGGGCTAATGTACAAATGCCTGTGGTATCAGTGATTTATTCAGGCATATCAATATTATATACCTAATATATACGCTTATATCTAGCATTCAATTAAAAGCCACAATCGCTTTGTCAGTCATCAAGTATTCTGCAGGCCATTGCTTCATTCTTTCCATTATTTCAGTGTCTAAAACATTCCCATGCACACACTGACCCTACATTGGTTTGAAAAGGCAGCTTTGGAGTTTGCTGAACAGCAGTTTTACAGCAGAAGCTCTTAAAAGCTCATTGCTTTTACTTTTTATCTGGCCCTAATCTGATTGTAAAATTACGTGTGAAAGTAAAGATTAATGTCCAGTTCACTCGTTTTGGATAATTTTGGATAATTTTAGAGATCACTTGACAGACTGGAGAGGCAGAGATAGGGAGAGAGAAATGGAGAGAGAAAATTTTATTAATCTCAAAGGGAAATTGCAGTTTTACAGCAGCCATGTAACATAATTCTGACACCAGTAAGCATACAGTATATGATTACTGTTGTTTATTAATGTAAGCATTTGAAAGTTAACAATTCTTTGATCCTTTTTGTTCAGATAGGTTAACAATGTCCATGCTTGACATCCTGTCAACCAGTCAGCCTCTTTTATCTCCCAGCCAACAGGAAGAGCATTGCCATTAGCTACTAGGAGGAGAGAAGAGGATGTTGGCAGAGTTTCACACTGTCATTGGGATGTACCATAAGAAAATTAACAAAAAATGAAGGCTCTAAGATTTCCCAAATGAGCTATATGTATCCATAACAGTGGCATAATTAGTATGAGTGTTGTATGTTTTGGGGTGGATTTTGTGAAACATGACTTATTGAAAGCAGATTTTGTTAACCATAATGTATTGAAATTTACACTGCTTATTTCAAACGTAGCCCCAGAGTATTCTGAATGACAATGAGAAACATAAGCAACTGTGGTTTAGAATTCTGAACCATATTTTCTAGCATAATTGGGTTAAAATAGGAATGTCAGAGATTCTCAATGTTTTTCATTGATTCCATCTAGTCTGGCACTGACTATCAATGGCCAGCAGAGGGCATATGGTAGTAATGGAAAAGCTCCCTCTGCCCCCTAGTTCTGACCTGAATGTTTAAGCTTCACAAGGTGACTTATAATATTAAAAAATAGGAGCAAGAAAAACGTTCTTTGGAGTGATGCCATAGAACTATGTTTCCAGCCTTGGTTCTGGAAGCCCCCATGGCTTTTTATTGCTTTTCTTTGTTTATCAGGCTCAGTTCAACTCTGTATGGGCCATTAAGGAACTGATCAGTTGGTTCAGGTGTGTTGAGAGCAGGTAAAACATTTAAATATTGAGGCCAGGAGCTATTGTTGACCAAAGTTGAGTTACATTGCTCTAGAAGAACCTAAAGAATTTTTGATTCAGGGTTATCTGTCTTTAAACAGCTAATGGGTTGTTGGGAAGATTGGGAACCAAAAGCAGTTCTGTGGCATTGCACCAAAGAACAATTTTAAGAGTGCAGAATGTGTTGTGCCATGTTTATGATGACCAAAGTGGCTCATAGGGAGGCTGAATAGACTTTAAACTGTCATTCTTTTTTCTCTGCCCTCTGTCAAGTTCCGAAAGCTTTAGAGGTTTTTCTTCTGTTCAGTTTCATTGTCATTACAAAGTTTGTACACATCATTTAGAGCTACACATAGAAGTTCTGCCTGTTGGCATCTTGATTTTTCTTTTCTGGGACTCACTTCGGAGAGGGCTGGAACTTTGCATCCTGGATTTTGTTGACTCTTTTTTATTGTTTCTATTGTATGTTCCTGGCCAAAAATCCTGAACTGTGAAAGCTGTGGTGAGCTGGACGTGTGAGGAAGAGAATGAAAAGAGAAGAAAGAGATGGTGTCATATGGTTCCCAGATTTGAGCTGCAATCACTCCCTCATCCCTGAGCTGAACTCAAGGCTCATCAAAAAAAGATGTTTGTGTGGGTGGTGTCTGCTAAAGCCCAGTGCCAATTAAACTAAAGTGTGGGTACTGCTTATCAGTGCAAACTGTGCAGTAAGAGTGGAGTTAAGCATGCATACCTGGAGGGAGGGAAGGAGTAGGAAGTTGTCCTTGAAGAGCTCTGAACAAAGGCCTGATTAGGTATATTACTCAAGTGCAAAGACGGAGATAATGAGTAAGGAAGCGTCAATGATGAAAGTGTAGACAGTAGGACAAATTAAGAAATTTAGTTTGCAGTAGCATCTGGTGTGCTTGGAATCAAGTATATGCTCAGAGAACATTGTAATTTGGAAGTCACATAAAGCAGACACACCACACAAAGCAAAAAGTCTCCAAAATGAGGTTCACTGGTGCTTAAAAATTTGTAAACCATGTAGAATGTTCTGCATTTCTGCATATCATCTGTAAAATCCTAAAGTACTTAATGAAAACCTACCTAACCTACCTACCTAACATGAAAACAATCTCCTTTTTTTACTGAGAAAGATGATTCAATATTATATTCAATATTATAAAACCGTGAGTAGCAAACTTTAGAAAAATCAAATGATGTGGAAATACAGAAAATTCTAAAGGGTTCACAAACTTTGAAGCACCACTGTATATTGTGAAGCTTTACTTAACGCAGAAACTCATGGTACTACATATTATACTAAAAGCTATAGAAGCATGCAAAGAAAACAGATAAGTAAAATATGATAAGCAAAACAGTATAGTGCAGTGAATCAGTGAGTAGTCAAATGGGGTGGATGCCAGCACAGATTAAAGAGAGAGGGAGGGAGTGGGGGAGGGGTGGTGTATGGTGGTGTTAGTAGTGAAAAGAGTGGTTGTACTCTGACAGGGTCTTCATGCCTCACTGGGGTGAATGTTTGCAAAGCTAATGATGCTTCCTGTGGTGTGCACATCTGCTTCCCCCTTTAACATATTCTTTGTTTAACACAAGCCCATAGCGATTCCAAAAAGAGATTTGGTGCTAGCGCTCACAAGGGATGGCAGGTTGTGCTTGCACATTTGACAGGGTGCAGACACCCTGAAACTTCGGCACCCACTTTCCATTCACTCTTTCAAAAGCTTAAATGACTAAATGGAATTATGTAATAATTCTGTGCCCAAAGATGGGTAACACCAGTGTAACAGTCCCCAGTCATACTAACAGCCCATTTACTGCCTGTTTAATAAATATTGATTTATTTTATGCAAAACATAACAAGTATCTAACTTTTAAACACGTAGAATGATGTGATATCCTATAAACTCCATTGTGCCTATCACTGAGGGCAGTGGTGACCTAGTGGTTAGGACATTGCCCTTGTGAACTGAAGGTTGCAGGCTCAAGCTGTTCAGGCAGTTAATAGCTGCCTGCTGCTCCACGTGTGCACACGTGATGGGTTAAATGTAGAGGTCACATTTCATTGTGGTGCTTGAGTGTGTTAACAATGAAAAATAGTCCCTTTCACTTAAAAAAAGAAACTCACCTGTTGAAATGCTCTGATTGAATATACAAAAAGTCCCATGTGTTGTGGTGTATGTTTTTAACATTGTAAGACCACAGCTTCAGGTTTCTGACATGAGACAAAGCAACTTGAGGTTTCAGGAAAACAGGATATGTCACACACAGCTGTACTTTAGGCAAAACTTTACACATAATTGTAGGCTGATGCTCATATATGATATTTTTCTGGCATTGCCGATATCAATATAAACATTAAGAAAATGTACAAATCAGGACTAAAACTATTTGGTTTAAAGGATATTATATATTATAATTTTGAAATTAAACCAATCAGAATAGGGCTCATTTACATATCATTGTTACAGATTTTCATGATTTCCTAACTAATGAGCCATTGGAATAAAAGCTAAAAAGCTGCTTGACTTTGTGCTTCTCATATAATGTTACTTGAATTATTTAGTTTAATTTTAAACTAAGTAATAACCATGACTTTAATTCTAGCAGATGAAAAAATTGCATTTCAGAAATGAATACATTGGAGTTAAAGCCACTTTATAAGATTATAGCCACTTTAAATGTTTAGGCCTGTGTTTTTCAACTATGCTCCTGAAGGCCCACTGCCCTGCTTAATTTAGGGTTTTTCCTGCTCCCAACATATCTGATCCAACTAATCAGTTCATTACAACCCCTTACTGAGCTGAAATGTGTGTGTTAGAGCAGTTAAACATTAAAATATGAAGGGCAGAGGCTCCAGGACCAGGACTGGGAGGCATGGCTCTAGTTCAATAGCTGATGTTAAAGGTAAGTATACTGAAATGTATTGCATTTATTGTAAACTGATTGAGCCTTGAAACATGAGGAAGAAAATTCATATTCTACCAGTTCTCACAGTGTCCTACCATGTGCTTCACCAATGAGCTGTAGGATTATATATCCTCTTGTTCCCATCATCTCCTCAGAGGCCAACTGCACAATACTGCTGTTTAAAAATAAATTATTAAAGATAAAGCAACTTTATAAGTTTCTAACCATTTTATATGTTTAGGCCTGTGTTTCCCAGTTCTGCTCATAGAGGTCCACTGCTCTGCACATTTTAGGGTTTTCCCTGCTCCCTTTTTAGGTTTTTCCAACACTGGCTTCCAACACAGTGATTTAGGGTGTGTAAAAGGGACTGATTAACCTTGTAAAATAGCTTGTAAGGATGGCGTTAATTCAAGTGTGTGTTTAGACACACACAGTAATGTATTTAGAAATCTGTGATCATTCTGGCTCAAACATGTTTTGGTTGTGTGCACTTTGTCAGGCTGTAAATAGCTGCTTATCCTTTGCATCTCCAGACAGTAGTTGAATGTGGCTGCAACCAGCACTTGTCATTGTGACTGAGAGTGTGAGAGGGACTCTCCTAGTCTTATGACTGCAGTGTGACTGACTCTCTGAGCTCTGTCTCACTCTGTTTCCAAGGAGAGGATTTATAAATTGGGGCCACATTTGTTTTTCTCTCACTCACAGTTTGTTTCACTGCTATCTAGAAAAAAAATGCATTCACAGTCTGTATCACTGTATGTGTCAAAACATTACAGAACATCTGTCTCGCTGCATCTTTAGGATGTCCATAGTAAAAAGTGTTGTACTGATGTGTATATATTTTATATGAGTATCTGCAAAAAAACAGTAGTATTATAGTGCTATAGTCAGTGATTCCAGAGTTTTTCAAAGCATTCCAAACTTTAGATTAATATATATGCTAACAGATCACAGTGGCCCTGGGCCTGGCCCTTCACTCTCCTGTTGGTTATAGAGTTCCTGTCCTGCCTCAGAGGAAGCCTCAGCTCCTGTGTGGTCCCCTGCGGTCAGGTAGCCAGGCCGTGGGAACATGAGCAGAGACTTTATGAAGGTTTAGGCCACTGGGTCTCATGAGAGGGCCTTAAACTTAATTTTAACAGGTCATGACTGAGCATGTGAGTTACTGAATGCTGAAGCTGATGCTTATAACAGGCAGGAGTTCCAGAGAGCATGTGGTTAATAGTGTTTAATAAGTGGTATATGATTACAGTGGTTCACACCTTCTGTGTGGTCATAGGAGGTATGTAGTTACCATGGTTGACACCTTCTGTTGAGATTTTTAGTGAAGATGCCACCTTTACACTAAATGTACACCACCAATTATCAGCATGTGAATTTGCATAAATCACCACATATTTGCCTCCTTTCTTGTTAAACTCTGATGTAATGGAAACTTTAATTTTGCTTGTGCAATTTTTGACTCTGTGTGACATACTTTCTCTATAAAAAACACACATATATCACATTATACTCTATTGTGGATGAATTCAGAGCTTATTGCAGTTTCTAATAGTTTTTGTGCTAATGCTAAGTGCATTTAAGCTTCTACTATTTGTAAACTACACTAGTCTTTTAGCTTAAGTAAAGAAGTACACTTCAGACACCAAATGTTTTTGCTGATTGACTCTATATGGAGTAATAGGAAAATTGTGTGAGTCATATTTTTCACTAAACCTTCTACAAAAGGAGGATTTTTCTTTTTCTTTTTTTCATTAAGTAGGAAGCATTTGTCTAAATTACTGTGCTATGTTAGTAAGTACCTGGACCTGTTTTTGGTGTTGAGCATGCAGTAGGTTTGCCATCATTGTGACGTGTTCTTTTGATCACAAAGCTCTTGCTATTTTGGGTATCATTATATAGGAGGATAAAGTCTGCCTCTTCCATACCTGCCATACCATAGAGGTTGACATCATCCATCATCATGTATCTGCATGTACTGAGCTGACCATCGGTCACGGTCACACAGAGACAATGCAGAGTCTTTGAAGACACTGATTAAAGGGACACACACTCTCACACATACAATCACACACGCTCACTAACAAGAGTGTCAGTTTTTATGGTCAATGCAATCATCAAATTTAAAGTTTCAAATTTCTTTTGCTACATTCTGACTCTGTACAGTGTTTAATGTTGTCGCCTCATAGCAAGAAGGTCCAGGGTTCAAACCCAGAGTCGGCGAAGGGTGCCTTTCTGTGCAGAGCTTGGAAGCTCTTTCCGTGTTTCCGTGGGTTTCCTCTGGGTTCTCTGGTTTCCTCCCACTGTTCAAAGGCTTGAAATAGGTTGACTGGATACTCTAAATTGCCCATAGGTGTGAGTGTTTGTGTGAGAGGTTGTCTCTCTGTGTTGCCCTGTGAGGGTTTGGCCTTGTCCTCTGTCCTTGGTGTACCCTGTCTTGGGCCTGGCTGGGACTCCAGTGGTTTAGGATATGGATTGATGGACTTTCTGACTCAGTACCTGTTTATAAAAGTTATCTATATCTACAGTATCTCATTTTCATAATTTCTTAATACCACTACATATATCCTCAGCACTAACAGGTACAAGGTATGAAAAATGCTTTAAACAGTATGTGACAGTCTCGTCCCACGTGTTTCCCATCTGTTTTGTTTAGATTCCCACGTGTTCATTGCCTCGTGTTCATTTATGTCTAGCCCCGCCTCCCAGCTGCGTCTTGTCTCGTGTGTAGGTGTTTTTCATGTCATGTCCCTGTTTAAACTCCTGTGTCTGGTTCATTGGTGTGGATTCTCTGTTGTATACTGTCATTCGTAACTGTCTTTTGTATCTATCGTGTTTCTGGTTTGATTTATATCGTTTTTTGTTATTTTCTTTATTAAAGACCTCTCAACTACAGTAAATATTGGCACTTGCTTCCAAAACAACCATTTTCATGACACAGTAAAAAAATACATTTAAATAATAAGATTTTTTTCCCATTAACATTGACAATATATTGACTATATAGTCAGTAAAACATTATTTTTTATTATGGCAGATAACAAAATGATATAAATCAATAGTTTGCTCCTCCTTGTGTGAAGAAAAATGTGATTTTCAGATTTTCAGTTCACAATGATTTTACAGAAAGCATATGTAGACATTCTTCTATACTCATGTAATTTTGAGATCTGAACCCAGAAAAGAAAGCAAATGAACATTACACATTTCATATCTCACATAAGGATAACAATCACATTTGTTTATTTTGCCCTCCTTTAAAAAAACCTCTTTCATGGTCAGATGTTAATATTCTCACATACCTCTGACGTCAAAGAACCATTTGCAGATTAAACATGATCATTTCCTCTCAAATTTATTTTCAAAGATGTGTTCAATATATGTTAAAGTTGTAATTTTTTATACTCATATCTTTAATGTTGCTGTAATTCTGAAATCACTGATTTATATTATGTAAAGTTATTGAGTTAACATATTAAGGCGTGCCATATCACGCAACACATAAACTTAAAACAATGTCAAACATCATAATCCCATGTTGCTACACTGTAATACAGAATGGCTGACTCTCTGCTGGCTTCCAAATATATATATATACATTGTTTTGTGACATACTATACAATCTCCATAGGCAAACACTGGCAGTAGAGTGGATTGTACTTGGTTGAGCTGAAAATATAGTGCCCGCTAAACTGCCCTGAACAACTGTAAGTGTAGCAGTGGAAACATATTCTCAGGCGGAATGAATCATTCTTCAGTATCTGGCAGTGTAATGGAGGGATGTGGGTGTGCCAGGAGAATGCTACCTAACGAGATTCATAATGCCAACAGTAAAAGTTTAGTTAAGAAGGGATAATGTTTTTTTTTTCATGTTTTAGACCAAACTCATACAGGTGTGATAGTTAGGGTGCACAAGCTTTTGGCCATATTAAGTAAGTTGATCTCTTAAAGTCTTTAGCTATTTAGAGCTTAGTGAAATATTTCCATTGTCAGTTTTGCTGGCTTACCGAATGAAGACCCAACTTCAAAATCCATTGCATCAATTTCATCTTAGATAGTGCTGCAGTCAAAACACAATGTTATACATTTAAGAGTGGAAAATAGTGGGGGGGTTTTAAGGTGGAAAGAAATTTAAAAAGCCAACTTCATAAATTACATTTTGAGTGGAATATCTTCAATAGGCATGAGATATTTTAATGTTTTATACTACTATGTTTTATATTAAATGTGTATATATTAAATACAAATATCCAATAATACATATTCCAGTATTAAAAACAGAATCCCTTTCCAACAAAGGAATTTCAGAGAAGTCAGATATTTGGGTCCAGCCCTACATAATAGTTCATGCCTACTCAGACAGTCAGACAAACAACAAGAACTCCATATCAAAGAACAACCATGATGGAGTTCTTGTTAAAAATGATTGTTATTGTTGATAGCATTATTGTTGGGGCAAAATTGTTACTGGATCAAATCCCAGGCAGATACTGGTACCAATGAGTTACCCATGAGCAAGGTACTGTCCCCAAGCACTGCTCCCTGGGTGCTGCTCATATCAGCTGCTCCTACAAAAATGGAAGTCACAGACGTCACACTTCATTGTGGTGTACTATGTTCTGTGGTGTGTTCACAATGACAAATAATCACTCACTCATTAAAACAATCACTCAATTAATGTGAAAAATAACAGTTTTTAAGTGATCGAGAACAGCCTTTAATCTGATAAACCGATCCTATATGTAGTATTCTTGAGTGTGATGTTCCTAGACCATTGAATACAGAGATAAGAAGAACCTCCTCATGAAAGCAGCATTAGTGCAGAGACACACAAAGATAAATATAAAGATAGGACATTTCAACCTTGTAAGTACAAGAAAAGTACATGATACCCTTTTTGTGTTGGCATTTTAACTGACACTATCTGTTATCTAGAGATATCAGCATAGAGGGTGAAACAGTGGGAATAAGATTATTGATGGAGTGGTGCCCAAACATGTCCTTCCTTGGATTTGAGCCAGGTAGACCCATAGCTGGGCCTGCACTTTGTAGAAAACTGAATCAGTTACTAACAATCTTCTTTTTTTAATAATAAAATGATTAATCAAGTAAATAAAAGGCCAAACAATCAAAAATTACCTTGTACTATTATGTGTACTATTGGTTCCAGAATTTCTGCATTACTGCTGACCAAGGCCTTTTTAACTTTTAAATGGTGGGTTTCAATTGCCACCTGGGGTAGCTCAGGTAGAAACAAGCCTCTTTGTGCTCATTGTGTGTGTGTGTGTGTGTGTGTGTGTGTGTGTGTGTGTGTGTGTGTGTGTGTGTGTGTGTGTGTGTGTGTGTGCAAGAGAAAGAGTGAAAGCTTTGTAGATGAAGAGTATACCACATGTTAATCATTATCTTACTTTTGGGCACTTCACTATATAGCATGTGTATACCTTGTGTGTCTATTTGAACCATTCATTTTGACACTCACTATAGAGTGTAACTGAACACAGAGACACACACAACAACAAATGTGCTGTAATTGCACATCTCTGAGTGATACCCCAGGTCAGATAACTTAAGCATGTACATAAGCAATTTCATTTATCCAATTTACTGTACAATTACAAAGATCCTTTCCATATTGTGCATTTTTTTGCAAGCAGCCAAGCATATTTGTTTTTAGCACTGCATGGCTCTATATTTACACGTGTTTTCTCTTTATTGACTTTATTAAGTTCTGGTCATGTGAAAATGACTTCAACCTAATTTTTCTGTTGGTGTTGAGGACCAGCTGGTACAACATTTAGTAATATATACTAATCATCCAGCTAATTTATAGGATAGTATAACATGCCAAATAGTTTATATTGCAGAATATAGTGCAACTAAGTAGATGGATTTTTATCTTCTGACAATTTAAAAGTAGTCCCTTGTGTCTAGACCTCTTAATATTAAATTCAGCTACTTAATGTATTTATTATTTGCACCCACTGCTGAGAGATGTTGAATTGTATGCAGTTTGTAAACTTTCCATAGGAAAGAAATGACACCAGAATAGGACTCTCATACATAAGTTTAATGTTAGAATGCCCTATATCAGGGATTTGCTAGAGATAAATAAAGCCCTGAGTACTGGGCTGTGGAGCAGTTAGCACCATCCCGTACCTTTGGGGTGAGTCTAAGTGGTATTTGTGACCCAGACATACAGCAAAAGGCAAGTGTCAGCAAACTTGACACCAAGATATATAGTGTAATAATGAAAACAAAAACCTACATATTAATATATCAGCTAATTATGGAAATTATATACATTAATTTTGTATTTCTGACAAGCGGATAAACTTACTTGCATGTAGTACTATTATATAATTTCTACATTTGTTTTTACCCTCAAATTTTATGATCCATAGGGGCGACGTGCAGTTCATATGGCAATATAACACATCAGCTTTGCCATGTGCACTGATTGTCAACAGGCTTGGTCACCCTCACACTTTCTTGCCATTCCTTTTTCCTGTCCTTGGCCTACTTCACCATTCCCCTAAACATTTTGTGTATTTTTTTTTTATTCAGCCCACAGGCTTTCCGTGCAGGGCTGCTTCCAAAAGGCATGTATAGCTATGCCAATCCTTCCTCTGAAAAGAGAAAAATGGGGTAATCTTCCTCTTCCCATGCTGATGCTGAGTGAGCATGTGGACTGTACAGATTTGGAATGGAACCAGGGAGGGTATAATGAAAGACTGTTTTTGTATGGTCTATGTATGTGGAGTGTTTGAATCTTGGATGCAGCTGTTCAGCTGTTGGCTTTGCACTAAAGAACCTAAAATAAAGGATCTAAAACATAGCCAAGATTATTTTCTGACCGACATTAACTTTAGTGTGACCTTTTATCCTGACTAAAAAAGTTTTCTCTAGTCATTTATATCCTCCCAGGTTGTCTGACTGTAAAGAAACTCTTTTAGTCTGGTCCACTGTAAAAGCCAGGAAGTACAGTTTCATGCACAGTAAGGGCCACTAAAAAGTTCAGGAAGTCTTTTTGTGCTTTCCCAGCCTCCAAAGTTAATTAAAAGAATGGCCTTGACTCTTGCAGTGCCTCACCTTTATTGCTGTCTCAAAAAGGTTTTTGATTCACTACATTTTAACACCTATGCCAGGGGATACTAAACAAACATAAAAACACATAAAATATACAAATATACTCACAGTAAACGACATGCTTGCACAACCCCTGATGTTAAAATAATGAAATACGCAGAAAATAAAAACTAATCTAATATTATGACTTTAACCTTTTGCTTACCATATGGGTGCTCCTTGTACAAATCCTATTGTTGATTTAACAAGCAATGCAAATAACATTGACCAACTTAATTGATTGCTGCAACACACTGAACAAAAAGGACAAGGCAAGTTTACCAACTTGCTTACCAACAAACTTTACATCGCCTTTCCTTTTAATGATGTTTATAAATGTTTTGGAATTGAAGAGACTAATTGTAGTAGTATTACAATTGGAAATTTTGACCATTCTTGCTTGATATAAGACTTCAGTTGCTCATCACTCTGTGGTTGCCGTTGTCTGATTCTCCTCTTCATGATACATTATATATTTTCAATAGGAGACAAATATGGACTGACAGCAGGCTAGTCAAGTACACATGCTCTGTTTATGAAGTCACCCTTTAATTGATCCTGGTTAAAAAAAGCAACATTCAACACTCAGTCTAGAACAATAATCAACTACAAGGACATGTCTGTTTTTGTGAAATTACACTTTTGCTGCTTTTCTTATTTATGCAGAGGAGATGACTATCAGTCAGGCTGTGCTTGCATTAAATTGCAATACATTTTTATTAAAGTGTGTTTGCACATGAACGAGTCACCAGCTGTGACTGAGGGAACGGTTACTGTTTAAACCAGTAGTATTAGCTCAGCTAACCTGTCAACATAATGCTGCGTTTGTGTGTGATTACCATCTACATAACACAAAATATATAACACAGAAACATTTTAAGTGTTTATGGGGGCCCTCTGGCAGCCTTGGCCCTGTTTATGACAAGACATATATAGAGTTCAGAATGTGCTACGTGTTAATAATACCTAATGATAGTCATGATACAATACCTCATGGCGTTTATCACTTTTTGCAAAGAAACTATTCAAAGTGACTGAAAAGAAACAATTCTGAACTGATGGGTGAGTTGGGCAGCTTGTTATCTGTAGCAGCAGTCTGTCACCATCTAAAATGAATGAAATGACAGAACTTCTGTATGACACTCAGATTCACTGAGGTTTTCTTTAAAAATCTGCTACGCCTGCCAGTGTGGTGCTGATGTCATTGCGGTATATTCTCTGTAACAGACAAGTTGCTCAGTGGCACTTGTGCATAGAGTGTCAAACTAGGCACTCCTGGAATTTTAACGCTAGTTGTGCTGAAAGGTGTTTCATCATATTGCTAGTGTTGTCATCTTTCTACATGAAATGAAGTCAAGCTTTGGACCACTGTTTTTCACCATGACCTTCAATTGCAGTCAACCCAGCAGTATAAATGCAGTGTTTTTGCAGTGTGCAGCCTTCAAAATGTATGCCGAAATTGCTAAAAGTAGTTGACAACCTTGGATGTATATGATTTTGATGTAATTTAATAAATTTGGAACAATGACCAAGGTCCAGGTATTAGAAAACGTATTTAAAGATGACAAAATGCACACATACTGGTGCCCCATTGCTCACAGTGTGAGGGACTGGGAGTCACTCTGGATAGGTCTCCAATCCATCGTGGAAGACACATAGACAAACAAACTCACACATCCAGTATTTTCAGCATTATTCTAATATCAATAAAACAAAAGGCAAATTAAAAATGACCACATATAGAAAGATATGTTCCCCACCTCATCCCCCAGCACTGTATTAGATACCCTGTGCTCTTGGTTACTTGGCATTCTGTGTTCTTCAGTGTCCATTTTTGCTGAAAACAAAAAGAAACCTGGACCCATCTGACCACAGCATGCTTCCCCTGTCTTTTGATCAGAGAATAGAACTTGAGTTTCAAATTGCATTTTTGATGCAGTGATGGACTGTGTTAAAGGGCAATGGTTTTCCAATATACTCCTAATTTTACCTTCTGAGGACTCAAAAGTCCCACACCTTGCCCTACACAGACTGAGGTTTCTCCAGATTACCTGTCTTTTCAAAATATTATATAATGTAGATGATAAAAAATCTAAATTCCTTGCAGTCTTGCATTCAGAATTGTTCTTGTTGATTCTCTCATGAAGGTGTCAAAAAGCGAGCCATAGGTGTAAAATCTTTGCTTTCGTGGATGGTCCTTTTATACTCAGTCATGCTGTTAACATTTCACCTGCTTTTGTGAAATGGTTTGAAATGATGAACCTAATTATTTCATTTTGATTTTCACACTTATTTTGCCCTTGTCCCAACTTTTTTTAAGTGTGTCGCAAACATCCAGTTCAACTTTTTCTACAAAAAAAGGACTTGGGATTTGTCATTTTCCTCAACAAATAAAAGCCACCATATAATATTTTTCTCTTATTTGTGTAATTGACTTCACTTTATCTGCTTTGAGGAATTCCGTGAAAATGATGATGTTATAGATCATGTTGTAGTAATATAAAAAATTCTAAATGGTTCACAAACTTTCAGTAACCACTATGTCTCTTCTCTTTTCTGATCTAGACTTTAACAGTGACATCACTTTAAGCCATATGCCAGTTCCTGTAAATCTTAAATATCTGTATTATTAAAGTGCCAATTTTATTAAAAACCTGGCTTGTATGTTTTTAGTACAAGATAATAACCTACGTAAACACAATTTCATTATGTAGCCATCACTTCATTGTTCAGGCACTTCAAAAATGGAAACTAAACTGCAAAAATCATAGAATTAATTTTGAATTAACCCATACATTTACATATTTCCACTTATTTAGCCTGCTGCAGTTTAGCCTTGTTGCAGGAATAAGGAAGTTGCAGCTTGGACTGATTTAAATGATGTCAGTGGGAGCAGATGTCATTTACATATATCGGTCAAAAAAATAAGTAAATTTACAATGTTTTTGGTGCTTAAAACCATACAAAATGTCATAAATGAATGTCAGGGAAAAAATAAAATACTGAAAAGTAGGATATGAGCCCTTTAATACAGTGTTTGCCAGTTAAATCTGAAGCATCAGCAAAAACTAAGCTTTGAGTAGCTTATGAATCAAACACAAAGGACCTTCTGTCTCTTAAGTAGTAATTGAAACCTAATTGTAATATTAAACTATGCAAAAAAAGTCCAGTGAAACGGTAAATGCAGAGACAATGGGACCATGGACCACATGTGTTTGAGGTGGTCTGAAACATTTGAGCAAGTAACTAAGCCAGAGAAAAAGAGAGGATAGAGAAAGGATCTTCTTCCTCAGAACAAGAGTACACAGAGTCGTCCTTTGGCCTTTGGCTCACTATCCCCACTGCGCTGTCCAAGCACCTGCCTGGAGCATGGCTCTTCCCCTTGCAGTGACCCATAATTCCCTCTTTCCTGCCCGTCTCCCTCTTAAAGATTAACAGAGCGCTCACTACCTCTACACCTGCTAGAGGCATTACTTTTACTGGCTGGGTAGCTAGGAGATAGCTGACCCTTTTCTATTCCTCTGAAAAACAGGGAAACATTTGCATTGGCTGGCTTTGGGCAGATGAAACTGCATAAAGCCATGACTGTTGAAGGAGGCTCAATCACAAATCTGTGATTTATTGAATCCAGGTTAAGCCCATTTTTGCCTTTGCTGATCCCAGTTTTTTCTTTAGGTGTGTCTTTCTGCCAGGTGGTAGACCCTAGCACACTGGAGTCACACTGTGAATGAAAGAATATAGTGTTATAATGAAAACTTCATGACAAGCTCCACTTTAGAGAGCAGAAATTAAAAAAGGCTGCCCAGCTGGTGATGTTTGCTGTGTGTACAATCACATCATATGGGTCTATCTACAGTTAGGACTGGAGTTTCATAACTTTCAACAGACTAGTGCTGTCTTTTCCAAGAGATCTGAAGTTAGTCCAACATAAAATAAGCTGAGGATATTAGGGGTTTAATGGTACGTATTTGTTTGATGTCATTTCAGAAGTCACAGGTCAAGATTTAGTAAGACTTTGCATATCTGTTAAAATGTCTTGATTCTGCAAAGCTATTAGGTTTTACACATTTTGGGTTAAAAAAACGTTTTCAGTGTATACATCAGCACTAATTAAAAATGTAAAAAACTTAACACTTAGCATTGAAAAAGCCATTTGAGTGCGGGTGTGTGTAGAACCACCCACTTCACTCCGACTGAATGCAGTCAGATGTGACCATAGTAGTCTATAGTAAGACAACAAATGGGACACTGGTATATTAACTTTCCCACACTGGGTGTGACAGTACTGCTGGCAGCACTACCTTAAACACAAACATTTATGTCTTGTTCACAGGCAATCAAAAAAAAACAAAACATTTTTTACTTTTTGTATTCGTTCAGTAAACTATTGTATGTATTTTAGCGTACAATCTATATTTCAAAGTGCACCACAGCGAAATGTGAGCAGCGGACATCTGTGAGAAATGCCTGTGGAGCAGTGTGTCAGGACGTTATCTTGCTTGAGGTTACCTCAGTGGTAGCCTGGTCGGAACTTGAACCCGCTACCTTCTGTTCACATGGGCAATGTCCTAACCAGTACTGTCCACCACTGCCCACTGACATAGATATTTGGTTTGAAATACACACATTTAAAACAAGCTGTCCCTTTAAACTAATATACATATAGAATATACTGTAAACAGGCTGACTGACATTGCTTTATTGCTAAGGAAAAGGCAAGTTATTCATATAGCACATTATCGTACATACAGGTCATTCAGTGTGCTTAGGGTAATATCACTTGAATGTTGCGCACACACACACACACACACGCATGTATACACATACACGCATGCGCATACACACAAATGCCCACACATACATATACACACATACCCACATTCACACATACACACACACACATACCCACCACACACACGCACACACACACAAAAACACACAAACACACATACACACACGTGCACACATGCATGCACACACGCACACACAAACACACACACATATACATTCTCTGTTATCTGGGACGTCTAATTCGTGAAGCGATGAGCAGTGGGCGGTAATCGCATACTTATCAGATTGAAACATGAGCTGCTTTAGCCTTTCAGTAGCCTTTAGGTATTTCAGCAATACCTTATGGAAAGTGTATTTTACTCTGAGCAGGATTTTCTTCTCTCTTTCCTTCCTTTCATTTTTTTTTCTTTCATCCTAAAGTAATATAACTCATTTACAGCATGATGGGCACTAGGAGCCTACTGAAGTGTCAATCAAGGAGGATTTTGCGATCTCATTTGGTGTACTGTGTTTTGTCCACTCTTGGAATAAAGTGTAATATGATAGCCTTGCGTGTCTGTCAATGACATACAAATGCATAGTCTCCTGGGGGTCATTTGTGTTAAGCAACTTTTCTCCTACGCCTCTCCTGTTCCCCTTGTGATATTACATAGATAAGGGTATCCCGAGGACCTGTTGATTAATTCTTTGAAATGGGTTATAGTGTCTAATGGATCTCTTGCTGGGTAAATGTTGTACAGGATTTCAGTTCAAGTTGCATGAGGACTCTTATCAGTATAATGAAATAGGTTTATATCAGAATAGTGATACACTTTGTGTAAGGTAGACATTATTTTCTTCATATCAGAATATATTTGGCATACATGCATTATCTAATGTCCACTCTTCCATTGCAAAGACTTAGAAAGTTCCCCTGATGGAAATCACATTTTGATTTTGAAGCAAATTTAAGAGGCACTGGAATATCACGTTTTCTTAAAGGGTCCTTGTCCTACTTATTTCTCAGACATATTTTTTTTTCTTTGAGATACTTTAATTGTATAGTGTACCAAAAACTATTTACTTTTTATAAACAATGTTTACACATAAATTTTTCAGTCTGTCCTATTTCATATAGTTATTATTCTATAAGAATACTAAAAAAGATTACAATATAACAATTTCATGTCTTCATGCTAAGAATACTTTTATTTATTTGTTGGTCAACTCAAGTCAGTGAATGGGGCAGTGATGAAGATTTATAAGTTGTTCAAACTGTGCCAGTCATCAACCCAGACCAGCAGATTTGTATCATACATCACCCTTTCTTTCCCTTCCAGCTCTAGAGTGATTAGTAAACACACATCTGTGCCACAGATGAATGCAGTCTTCATTTTACCTTATTCACATTTCATTCTACATATTGTGAGAACGTTGGACTGATCCTGAACTCGTGAACTGAATCAAATCATTGACTGACTGTACTGTTACATTCCCTAAAATTATGATGATCTTTTTGCCTGATTCAGTCTGATTTATTCTTCAGCTCCAGACAGCTAGCTAGCCTAAACTCTCACATTTACTCTGTGTAATACATGCATGATTCACGATGTTACATATGCCAGTTTTTTAGCATTTTAATTGTCATGCTTAGTGAGTGTTGTAAAATTTTTTTGTAAAAAAGCCCTGATTGTATTTAATTTTAAATGGGCTGTTTATAACTTAATATAACTTTATTTCCATATATGGAATCAGCACTGATTTGTATGTTTTGAAAATTTAACAGTTTTTACACACTACATCAAGATCATTTTTAATGAAAGATCTATTAATTCCCTAATTGAATTGAAAATCTCATTGTAACCTCATTGTCTCATTGTAAGACATGTCTGTTGAGACATCAC
This sequence comes from Arnoldichthys spilopterus, assembly GCA_037974385.1. Classification (NCBI taxonomy): domain Eukaryota; kingdom Metazoa; phylum Chordata; class Actinopteri; order Characiformes; family Lepidarchidae; genus Arnoldichthys; species Arnoldichthys spilopterus. The sequence continues at coordinate 12,927,736 of JBBPDA010000013.1, read as the reverse complement.
GGTCACCTTTAAGGAAGAAAAAGCCAAACATACTAATGCTTGCAAAGACTCGTGTCAATTTGTTGTTGAAAGATGGCTTCCAACTGCTTGGCACACTGTACTGACTCTCTATCCTCTTGGGTTTCACACCACTGGGATTTCTGTGAAGTCTGAAGAGGGAAGCTCCTCTTACAGCCGTGCTCTGTCAAATCAGGACCAGACAGAAAACAAGTGATGCATTCAAATGTGACAGAAGAGAAATGAGAACTGATGTTGGACATGGTAAGATTTTCAGTGAGTTTTGGAGCAAGCAGGAAAACTGATATTTTGGCTTGTTTGCTCACATTTTAGCAGTGCTTAACTGAACAAAATCCTTACAGTAATGCTTTAGCTAATCACAGGCTTGGTTGCTAATTTAAAGTGGTACTGGGACAGAGATCACACGTAAGGCAGTCGGTGCCCACTGGATTCAGCCAAAAGCCCCTTTGTCTATGGGCCACAGCCTGTGGTTTAAATGCTAAGGCAAGTGGCATGGTGTTTTTCCAAGGCAAACAAGGCCCCTATAAAGGACTAAGTACCCATGTTTGAGCCAAGAAAGCTACGGGTGAGTGGCACTGGGCACAGATGCAGTGTAGTGTATGAATTGCTGAACACCTGTTTGAGACTTCATTAGTTATGCTGTCCTCTCCAGGCAGCCTGACACTCTCCCCAACAACTGGTTTTATTTGCCTCCTGCCCCAGATGCCGACTGTGCATAAGGCCAGCCAGAGTAGCTCCAAATGGCAATTGATACAGTTCTATATGTTTTCCCTGAGATTTCTCCACATCTGGAGAATGCACTGTGAAAGCATGTTCATAGAAGGCTGTGTTGTTTTTTACCCTGAATCTGTGTGTCATGACCTTTACCAGCCAAAATAATCCATTTTGATTTTATGCTCATAAAGGGCCCAAATCATGGAAAACTGCTTTTTTGATATAATATGTAAATATTATTAACATTTAAACCCATTTATACAATTCACTCTCCAGCCTTTACAATCTATATAACAAGCTATAGAATCTTAACTGCAAAATAAGCCATTCTGAGCCACCACATAAGTAGAAGATGTAAAGCATAAAACATTGTGAGGTAAAGACCATTATGACTAAATAGTGAAAAATTTGACCATTTTTGGTACAAAATAATAACACAAACAATTAAGGTGGACTTTAGGGAAAACAAAAAAAAAACCAAAACAAAGTGTACTATCCCAATTCCAAAAAAGTTTGTATATTTTGATAAAAAGAATAAAACAAAAATCTGTGATTTGTTGATTTATTTGGACCTTTATTTAAATGACCAAAGCACAAAGAAAATATTTCCAATTTGTTCTCTGACCAACTGTATTTTAAACATATTCTGTGAACAAAATTACAATTTTATGCCTGCAACACACTAAAGAAACCCAAAGTTTAGACAGAGGTGTGTTTACCACTGTCTTTTGTCATCTTTCCTAATAATCACAGTTTGTATTGTTTAGGAACTGAGAGTACTAATGATGTTACAATTTTTCAAGTTGATTGTTTGCATATTCTTGCTTGATACATGACTCAGCAGTTTTCTCAGCAGCCATTTCCTTTCCTCTTCATGACGGGCCATGCATTTTCAATAGGAGACAGATCTGGACTGCTAACAAATCTGTGTCTGTGCAAGTCACTGGAGTCTATGGAGACTGATGCCATGCCGTAACTGATGTTGCCTTTTTCACCATTCGCTGATAGCAGTCTGTTTCCCAAATTTCTCCTGAGACTCAAAGGTCTGAGGGCTCAAAGGTCATGCGTATTCAACAATGTTATTAAGACTTGCCCTATTATGATGTACTGTAGATGATGAAACACTTTGCAGTTTTGCATTGAGAAAGTGGTGAGCCAAGACCCGTTTTTGCTTGTAGACACTGAGCCTTTGGTGCATGCTCATTGATACCTTTACCTCTTCCCAGTCACCTGCTTATTGTGGAATATTTCAGGTATTTGGAATGTGGATTTTGACTTTGTCCCAAGTTTTCTGAGTATGTAACAGGCATCACAATTCAATCAAAAGTTTATGTTTACAATAGGCAACCATGTTGGTCAGCTAAAACATTAGACACATTTGGTCAGTTAAAAAAGTTTTAAGACAATTTAAAAACTTTATAGTTTTGTTTTTATTGCACTCTACAAAATGTTCCAGACATTTTCCGGAAATGGGGTTTGGAGAATACAGGCCCTTTACAAGTACTGCATTATCTTCACTTGGTTATACTGCCTAGCTCATTACTGTGTCAGATATAGCTTTCATTCAGCTGTGCAAACAGAATGAAATCACTGAGCACACATACACTGGACAGCTAAATTGAGCTGTTTGCCCTTATTTTAAGTTTTGAGATGCTTGTTTCAGATCTCTGCATCAGTATTTATAGCTCCCACCACCCAGTGTAGCATACATACAGAGCCCCCATTGAGGACGTCTCACTTTTTCTCCTCTCTTTCATGACACTTCCAAGAAACAGAGCGGAGACATTTTGTTGCACGAGTCACCAAAGTCAACTTGCACGCAAACAGGCAGTACATCCTCCATTAGTCAACACAGGCAAACAAGCGCCCTTAGTGTTTATCATGACTGCCATGTACAGGAACCTGTTTGTTGCAGGAGCAGCTTTGGCCTTGCACGTCCAACATAATGTTTCATTGGAGATTATACAGCAATAGCCGGCAAAGTGCAGTCAATCTTGGTTCATGATACCTGCTATAATTAGGCTCTTTCTGAGCAGCGAGGCCAATAAAGACAGTGATACAGGACTTCATTTGCTGCCAGCTGTTTAGCCTCAGTTCATGTAGACAGGGTTCAGCAGGTAGGCTGGGTTACATTAGAAAGCTGGCTGGCCGGGTATGTAAAGCTATCTCTGGCAGATTAACAATGGGAGTCGGTGCTATCATATTCACAGCAGCCTGACAGGCTATGGAGACTTCACAGACTGCAGACACCAGTTGACATGTTAATGGCGATGCTGAGGATGTGAGCTGCTCAACACTCCCTCTCCTCCACCTCAGTGTGTAAATGGGTTTGTTTTTGTACAGTTTCAGCACAGAATGCTCTAATTTTGAAGGAAAACCTGAAAACAACAACCAACACTGTCAGAACCAGCTAAAAGATCCTGACTTTTTCATGCTTTAAAAGGGCAAGACATTAAAGTTACTGAGATTAAGATTTGGTTTAAGGTAATTCTTAGATAATTCTTTTACATACTGTATATGTAAAATGAATAAAAAGTTTGTCTTTCACTTCACATGTCAAAAATGTAACATTGCACACTGCTAAAAAACAATGCTTCATATAAGCATTTAAACTTAATTTTCTGTATATTTCTTAGTATTTCGTAGTATTCTGAAGTTGCAAAAATTTTGCAAAAAATATATAAAAGTATATATAATAAATAGGGGATGTAACAATAAGTAGTATATACACACATACAATATATACACACTAAAATTAATCTTTATATAGGCTATATAAAAATATGTAAAGTATACTGTGTAAGTGTAAAGTGACAAGTGTAACTGGCAATGTGGAAATGTGCAAATGATGTTACAGGCAATGCACTCAGTGTCTGTGGTAGTGTCCAGGAGATTAATGTTTGTTTATTTTTCAACAGCGACAATAGGTTGAAATATAATTTTGATAATCTAATACTTATAAGATGTTAATGCATACTGCATTTGTCTTTTTTTGTTACTATTTCTGTTAAAGTAAAACCTGTCCATTACCTTTAATCCAATATACAACCTTTAGTAACCCCAGGAGTGAGCAGACTGGCAGCAGTCTGAGCATGAAACCATATATTTGATAGCATTGGGAGTATCTTTTGGATGACTTAAGCTAAGTAAAAGCAATCCTTATACACACAAACAGTATGAAAAGCATGAAAATACATGTTACAAGCACAAGCCATATGTTATTGTACTGTGTACTAATAATTGTCCTTAGACTTAAACAGTTCAGAAACCCATTTTGACTTCTGAATTCTAACTTCTGACCTTAGTTTTTTTTTTAGAGATAAAGATAACTGGGGTGGCTGGTTGCCCTCTGCAATCCTGGTAACAGGAAAAACAAACAGGGGCCATCTTTCAGCGCCCCAGTATTTAGGCAAGGTAACCGCGCTGAAAATCTCCTGAGCAAACACTGCTACTGAGAGAACTTTACTGCACACACAAGTCAGCACCGTGGGGGGGGGTGGAGACAGTGACCTACAGCATGTTACACAGCCTACCAACAGGCATTGCACATATGGTGCCCAATAAATCTCTTCTGTTGTGTTAAAGATTTTTAAATAGTGCCGGGGAGCTGTCTCTTTAGAACAGCTGGAATGTGAACAGTCGAGTGTGCCAGGGATTTTATTCTCATCATTCACAAAGGCATTGTGCATGTACAAGAGCTTTGATATATTAGTACATGTGGAGCCATATTATGTTGGATAGTACATGGTTTTGACATTGACATTCCTCAATGTTCTTAATAAAGTAGGAGGTAAATGCATGCTTTAAAAAAAGGTTCCTACATGGTTTTGGGCTTGGGTGTATGTATGGTTCTAGGACAAGCCTTTAATGGGTATAGAATCTTATGTGAAGACACTTTGAACTTTAGACTTAGAAATCTCATTTAGAACAATGTTTATTTAAAGAACTATGCACTGAAGATTCTATGAGGAGCCAAAAGTGGTTCTTCAGTGACATAGTAATGAACAATCTATCTTTGACTTTCATTTTTTGAGTATTCTGATGTCTCAACAGTGAGGCTGATTCACCTTCTCCATGGGCACTTTCTAGTCTTCACTGTTGGTAAGATTTGGCTGAACAGTAAGTACAAAGGGATAAATAAAGGGATATTTGGAACAATACCAAAGAAACTGTGTAAAGAAACTTTTTTAAAAATTAAACAACCTCCACATAATGTAAAGGTTCTAAAGCAGTTTCCTAGAGCTCCAAACCAAGACCCATTTAGAAATCTATATTTGCAATAGTGTATTTCAAAGAAATGCTCTCAACATCAGTTGTCTTGGCAATGTAGTTAAAAGGCTTAGTTGGTCTGTTCTGATGGGGTGCCTGTGATGAATGGTGCTGCTCGCCCTCCATGCTGCGCTTTTACGTGTTCCTTTCATAATCAGTGTTTTTCTAACCAAACACACTGTTGAAGTACATCTACAGTATGGCTGTTAATGGTCTGTCTGGCATGACCTAACCACAGACTAATAGATAGAACAGAAACATAGACAGATATGCCAAACTTTAATTTTAACCTTTGATGTTGATGTTAGTCTGAAATTGAGGAATTGCCACAGAAGAGACAATATGATATCACAATATTATTGCAATTCTTTGGTTTGAAAGCAGACAGCACAATATAGAGGTGTCTCTGCAGTCGTCTTGGTGACTCTGACTTCCAACGTCCACAGAGACAAGAAGAGAAGGACAAGGTCTTCTGTCCTTTTGTGGACTTTAGAAGCTATGTATGTACTAAAATAAAGAAATTGAAAATGTTTTAAAAATTATAAACAATATAAAAAATATTGATACACTGCTGTTTCAATATATCATGCCGGAAAAACGAGTTCCCAGTGTTTTCACAAGTTCACAAGATCTGTAATATCAGTGCACAACTGTCACAACTAAGCACAGTTAAGACTCATGGGGATTTGTCTCATGACGCCCCCTAGAACTCTCCTGTTTTTTACTGTGCTCTTCATTTCTTCTTTTTAGAGAGATGCTCAAATTACACAAATAGATAAAAAGGGAATTTTTTTTCTGAGAAGTTAGGTGGCTAGCACTAATCACTGTCACTAATTTACTCACACTGCATATGTTCTGCAAAGTGCTTCAGCTCGGGAAGACTGCTGGGAAAAATATGGGCAGATAAGTGAAAAAATAAAGCATGTTTACAGCAGCCTTCAGCACGCAACAGCTGGTGATTTCACGCAATAGCTTCAATGTTCTGGCTTGTGAAAAATTACACACGTTTTTCATGGTTAAACTCACATGAGGCACCCCTTAAGTGAGTAGGGCTCCCTATCGTAAATGAGTTGGAGTTGGAACATATGACTTTTGATGAACATTTGTTGAAACCCTGATGTTGGTCTCATGATGGAATATTCTGGAGTGACTCTTCAGATGAGTTGTCTCCCCTTTCATCCTTTTTTTAACTATAAGTATTTGGTCACTACTATATCAGCCACTTAAGTCCTTGCTCGGTTTTTCCTGTGGAGTCTTGTGGCCTCAGAAAAGGGGTTGGTTGCCAGGTTGGTTTTGTGTCTCTGTCAAAGAAAACAGTGATCATAGAATGGGGCTTCTGGGAGGTCTTCCTTGTACCACTAGCCCATGAACAGAGTGTATAAAAGAGGGAGTGCTTAAGGAGTTATGAAGTCTGTTAAGGATAAATGATACTACTGCTGTAGTTGTAGAAACATGCCTCATAGATATTCATTTGCCCCCTTTTTCTGCTGTAGTAGTGATTGGAGATGATTCTGGAGTTCTTTGCACCAACAGCGCCCAGGGAGCCGTGTAGTGGGACGGTACCTTGCTCAAGGGTACCTCAGTAGTGCCCAGACTGGGACTCGAACCTGCGACCTTCCGGTCCCAAAGGCAGTGTCCTAACCACTAGGCCACCACTGCCCATAAGATGCAAAAAAGTGGCTGTGTTTCTGTCTCTGGAAGAATATATATCAGACCATTACTTGTTAATGATGCTGCAGTCAACAACAACATAGAATGCAACAATTTTGCTTGTGACTTCTCTGTAAATGTAAACGTACTTTTTTTCTAATATTTAATATTATCTGTTTTGTGATTCTGCTTTTCCCATTAAAGTTATAAATAGCTTGTCTGTTTTGGATGTGTAGATAGATAGATAGATAGAGAGAGAGAGAGCGAGAGAGAGAGAGAGAGAGAGAGAGCCTTAAGTGTGGAATGTTTTGTTGCATGAGCTAATGCTACTGCCATTTAAACCTTTGCAATAAAGAGGAAACTGGTAAAATGCCAAAAAGACCATAATATGTGTTGAATTTCTTCAAACTGGTAAGTTGGTGAGACCCTAAACAGGCCAATATCATTTGGGCAGATCAGCAGGACAGCACTGATACAAATTGTATTCTACAATTTTAATTGCATTTTTTAGGTTAATATTTTTAATATTTAATATATTTAATATATTTAATATATTTATTTTTTTAATATTTAATTTTTTTTTACATTAATAGGAATAATGGAGGTGGCCAGTAGTCCAGTGGCGAGAGAGGTGAGCAGGTTCAAATCACATGATTGACTGAGTAAACCTGGTTGTGACCTTGGACAAGGTTCTTAAATCCTGACTACTCTACTGGCAGTGCTGTACTACATCCATGTTCAAGCTGTCCTTCATGACCCCTATGTGTCTGTGAAGCATGCTGACTGTTACGTGGAGGCCTGCCTGCTAACTGAAGACAGTACATCTCTGTATGGCTGGCTCCCTCACACACTGCCAGCTACACACATGGCATCCTAAAAGCTCCAAACAAACCTCTTGCCCAGCCTCTGCACCCTTATATTGCCCAGCTGACAAGCCTAATCCTCCTTGTTCCATTCATGATGAGGTGAGACAGATGACAGCAAGGGAGGGCTGAATCAAAACCATGCGCTCCCATTCTCCCTTAATTGAAATGCTCCAATGGTGAGCATGGCTCCGAACCACTGCATACCATTCAAGCTCCACACGAGGCGGCCAGGCAGGCCCGTTTGTGACAGGCTGTATAATTATGAAATCTGTGGTCATGATGTTGGATTCGAAAGTGTGTTTGGCTCAGCGTAAGTATGCTATAATCAGGCAGGTTTGTAATTTACCATGGGCTTATCTAGCATTCGTTTCTCACTTTTCAGAGCTGCTGTTCTTATCCTGTGCTAATCATTGGTGCTAGTAAATGTGAATTTTCATTAAAAGCTGTGAAGGAGTGCTGTCAGACAGCTGGCATTACAAGCCCACCTTCTTTCTCTCTCTTTTACTCTCTCTCTCTCTTTCTCGATTTATTTCTTTGGCACTGTTCTTAGGACATTTGCTCACAATAATCACAGCCTGAGGGCAGTATTTGTCATGCTGGTGCCCAGGCAATCAAATGAGCATGTTTGTGGTTTTATGCGAAGCGAGCGTGCCAGTGAGTTTAGTGTGAAGGGTAAAGAATCTGGGTGTGATGCTATTCAGTTTCTGGCTCTTCTCTTGAAATGTCATAGCTTTTGAAAAATTATGTTCAAAATTACATATCTGAAGTATTTGTTTTCTCATGATTTCATTCAAACTTCAGGACCAAGGAGCCCCTAATGACTGCCTTTTGATGAAGGCAGGTTTAATGATTAAGATTACATTAAGATGCATTAAGAGGCTATTCCAAGTTTTTTTAATGTACCATTTTAGAGAAGTGTACGGAGACAGAATAGTTCTCAGCAGTGGCTGAAATGTATAATGCTGAAAATGTTATAAATCATTATGAATCCACTGCTTGTTGCCTAGAAAAGACATTGATTTATGATATGGTCTGGATATTTATTATTGACAAAGAGGAATTTGGGGGGCACTGTAAGACAGAATAGTACCCAAGAAAAACAAATCTTATCGTTAAAGTGTAGAGCAGCCCCACACAGCCTTATACAGGCTTCAGAATGACTACTTGATTACATCTCCTCAAAATGAACTTTAAAATAATATTTGGAGTTCAAAATTAACTTTAAGTTTAATGTTAGATAATTTTTTACTGCAGTCTTTGGATATGATAGAATCCACGATTCTGTTACTTTCATGAGTCCTTTGAATATATACAACAGTCATTTAATTAGATGCTAAGGTGGGGGAATAGGTATTTTTGTTGTTTTTATGTAATCACCATTCAGTTTAAGTTTTGTTTGGTTAGTTTTGTTTATGCTTTTGTTCCCCCATTGTGTTAACAACTCCTTTATATAAACATCTTTACTAATTACATTTATTGTAGAATATCCTCAATGTTTGTCGCTTAAATTAAAGAACAAATCTTGTATTATTTTATTATATTCTTCTTATTATTTTATACTGATATGTGCAATTTTTTATTCATTAGTAATACTTGTGTAGGTTTGTGTGTGAGTGTATATATGTGTGTGTGTGTATCTTTCTCAGCTCCTGTAGCAAGTACATTTCCCCAATAGGGAATCAATAAAGTGCTATTCTACTCTATTCTGTTCTATCTCAGCCCTCTCGGCTCTCTTCGTCTCCCATCCTCCCACCCCTCCAGTGAAGGTGGGCCTTTAATGATTTTGACAGACGGACTAATGGACCAACCAGATGACACTCCGCTCATGCAGGTGAACATTGTTCTCAGGTGATTAAATCCAATACCTTTTAGCAGATAAAATATCCTTCTTAATGGGTTTTGGTTTGTTTTCTCCAGCCTAGTCCCTCGTCTTCAAGCCTCAGCTCCATTCGTTCCTCTTCTTCACAGATGATAAACTCAGCTCCATCTAGTGCTAGAGGTAAGAAAACACTGTTATGCACATTTTACACTACAGATGCTTCTCTTTGATTTTCTGAACATATACTAGTGGAGGAGAGTAGAGGTTGTGTTTGTCCTGAGACCCACCAAATGTTTTGTGAAGTAAAATATGTCAAAATCAACATAGAAATCTTGAAACTTTCTGTCCAGTTCCAACATTACATACCAACACTAAAATTATGAGCTAACATATCCATTAGTATCTAGCCAGTTTTTGCTTAGGCACTGCTGATATTAGCATTACCTCCATTCAGTGCTGCCATATGAAGGGTAAACCCATCAATGGTCAAAGCATCTGCACTATTGGTCAGAGCTGCAAGTAAAAGTGACTATTTGTCAATTCGAGCACACTCAACACCACAACAAAATGTGACCTCTGCATTTAACCAATCACATGTGCACATGTGGAGCAGTGGGCAGCTATCAACAGCACCCGGGAAGCAGTGTGGCAGGACAGTACCTTGCTCAAGGGTACCTCAGTGCTGCCTGGCCCAGAACCTTCAGTTCAAAAAGGCAATGTCCTAACCACTAGGCCACCACTGCCTATCAACAGCACACTGGGGGCAGTGTATTGGGACGGTTCCTTGCTCAAAGGTACCTCAGTAGTGCCCAGGTCTGGACTTGAACCTGCGACCTTCTCTGAAAAAGAGACTAGGCTGTAACATTAGTCTATTTTTTGGTAAATTTCAAGCCACGTGTCATACACTATGGCTTTTGTGTTTTCATTCTAAGTTAATTTAAGGTTTATAGCTATTTCAAAATACTGAGTGGTGTGGAGAAATCTAGAAGTCCAGATATGAAACAGTGTGCAGCCTTTAAACTCCCCTTCGCTGTTGTCATTCACATGACTGTGACGATTGTTCCGCCATGTGCCTGTGTTGTGTTCCTAGCCCCGCCCCCCAGCTGGTCCTAGTCTGCGTCGTTACCCTGTGAGCTGGAAGTCGTTATGTTTCCTTTAAAACCACATGTCTCCGGTCTGCCCCTGTTGTTCAACTGTTGTTGTATCCCGTAGTGTGTGTTTGTTGCTCCCTGTTTCGTGGTCGTGTGTTCCCTTTGTGTTTAATAAACCCGATTGAACTAAGAGATCCATCTGCGTTTCCTGCCTGCAAACCCAAAACGTGACAATGACACTCAATTCATAAAGTATTACTGCCCTTTGCGTGGTGCTTTACAATGGTGCAGAACAGAAGCAGTGTAGTCTTCTGATTTTAAAATAACACTTATTTAGCTCTGCTAAATAAAAGCCAGCTCTAGGGACCACACAATCTGAGTATCCTCTCCTTTGGCACATGTGATTCAGCTCATTCGCTCATTAACAAGCCCTTTAAGTGCTAGACCAAGTGTTAAAAGCACAACAAACTGCAGGTGAATTCTGGGTATCCCTCCAGTGACTTCACCATTCCTGTCTTCTATTCTCTCCCTGTCTGTCTCCCTTTCTCTCACTCAGGTTCTCCCTCACTCTCTGATAAGAACAAGACTAACCGCGAGCTGCTGATGTTGCTACCTCCCCATAGGGAGAGACCTAACAATACTGTTTACTATGGCAACAATGAGAATGGACAGGTACTAAAGAAACAACACTCTTTAATTTAAAAAGGCATCTTAAATCAGAACTGATCATTTTAGCATCTGATATATTGATTTGACAGTCAGTAACATTACAGAAAAATGTTCCATATGAGGTTTTGTGATGTTCTTTATGGGTTTGTTTAAGTCACACTGTGCATTTAACTCTAAATTATTGTCCATTTATGTACAGCTATGAAGTTCTGGCTATTAGATCACATACATGTTTTTTGTTTGTAGAACAACCTTCAGCGTTCTGTACTACAACAGCAAAGTCCCTGCAAACCATGTACTGATCCCCACCCAGGTCTTACTGACCGAGGTATACACTCCTTTGTCACTCTTTCTTAACATTTGCATGTCTATGTGTGTGTGTTTATGTCAAAGGTACATACCTGCTCTGCACATTCAACCTATTGAAACTCTATTCTACTATACCTTCTCTTACATAGAATGTTTTATCTTCATGCCTCCCCCTTCAGGACTACCTACTGCACCCAGCAGCTGGAGTTTGGATGGAGAAGCAGGATCATACATGCAAAACCCTAGCATTTTGACAGCACCACATGGCTCTTCTCGCACTTTTCCACAGGGTAATCCTTACACACACAACACTATATGTAGAATGTCCTGCATCTGTTTTATAATGAATACTCTGCATTTATCAGCATAGATAGGATATTACCATTACCACAAATAACAATAACAGAAAAAACAATAACTTGGAACACTTAAAGAAACCAAAAACTACATGTGAAGAAAGTTGATTTTCATGATATGGGCCCTTTTAACACAAAGGCCGAATTCTGATATTTAAGCAATAAACATATTAATCTTCATTTATTAAAATGTAAATCTGTATAATTCATTCTTTAAAAGATGGGACTGGTTTTCTAGAGGCATACTTTTGGTAATTTGTTATTAACATAGTGGTATAAGATACCATGTCTGCAGGGAAAGCAGAATTAACCAGGATTGCCTTTTGGATGTGCTGCTTTGGTGACACTGACTTAAATCTGACTTGTCCAGACATGGCAGATGCAGACATGGCAGATAGTAATTAGGTTAAAAAATCTGAAATATTTATTTAAAATGAATTTGTGCCAAAATGGTGCAAAGATCGGTCAAGAACAGTACAAAAATAAAGCATCTTACAGAACTTATTTTAAGTAGGAACATCTGCAGAACCCATGTTAAAACATCTAGCACAAATACCTGCTTGACAGACATTAAATTTGCCCAAAATATCTCAAGCACTCATTCTTAAGAAAGAAAAAACATGTAAGAATAATTTTTCAGAGTGCAGTTCAACACAAGTTCAAATTAAGCTACTGAGATTAACACTATGCTGGACCATTTCCCTTTCAAAGACTTAGACTTAACACCTGGTCATTTCATGTGACTACAATTGTAACCTGATGAAATTTTATCCACAAGGATTTACATGTGGCATTCGAATGTGTCTCAGGATTGCCGTATACTGAGTGCCAAGGATTATGCAAATCAGCTCTTGTACAACAACCAGTCACCTGTTTTGTTCCCAGTTTTTCTGTTCTTTCTAGATGAAAAACTAAACAATTAACTAAACAATTTTTTCAAAAACTCAAAGATATTCACAAGAAGATGTTGTTTAGAAAATCTTGTGCTAGTCATTGGTGTCATGAATCACATGTTAAAACACAGCATAACCAAACTACTACTTTATTTAAGCTACATAGCTCTACCAATTAGACTAGACTAAAGTAGACTAGGCAAAGTAGACTCAAACTTCAGAAGTAGATCTGGGTGACTCTTATATGTGGTAGCAGTCCATAGTGCTGTGTTTTCCCTAAGCAGTGAAGCAGGGAGAGACACCATCTTGGTATTAGGACAGGCTTTAGCAGTCAAATATGGCTTGGCCTCATTTACAGTGGTACTATATCTGGTTAAAATGCATGTCAGTGCATTTACACCTTCATTTTTATGTGGATAAGCCCTATCCAGAACCAGTACCCATTGCAAATATTGGAACACTGGTAAAGTTGAGCAAAGCAGTCCTGTTAAAAGCATTCTTTATTGCTGAATTTTTGGAATGTTCATTTAAATCATTAACGAAAAAGGAAAAAAGGACAATGATTAAAAGAAAAAACTTATTATAAATTATTTTCAAGAAATAAACATTTTTTCAAATGTATTTGTCCCAATTATTGTCACCCCAAGAAATTCTTATGAAAAAAATCTAACTGAATCTTATCTACTGAATCTGCAGATCACTTTGGTCTCACATTCCCATCTTACATTGATAAACTTTCACAAACATGCCAGATTCTCCTACAAAACATCAGGAAAATCCATCCCTTCCTCACCACCAAGAATACTCAGTTTCTCATCCAGTCACTTGTCACGTCAAGACTGGGCTACTGCAACTCTCTCCTTGCTGGTCATCCTCTGAAGGCCACAAGACCTTTACAACTAATTCAGAATGCAGCAGCACTGAAGCAGTCTTCAATACACCCAAAATCTCACACACCCCCCGACTGCTGAGAACTCTACTCACTTTCTGTGGCTGCCCACATAAAACTCAAAACACTGCAGATAGGTAAGCCAGAGCTGGACCATTTTTGGCTTTGTAGGCCAGCATCAGTAATCAAACCATGGCCTCTCAGATCATCATCTTTAGCCCGACTGGACACCCCCCTTCTCAAAAATCTCTTCCCAGTTTTGGCTCCCAAGTGGTGGAATGAACTTCCCCTAACAGTCAGAATGGCAGAGACACTTCAAACGACAACTAAAGACTCTTCACAGAGCACTTAGGACCATAACTACAGAACGAGAATTAAAAAAATAATAATAATAATAATAATATGTTAAGGTTTTGCATGGGCTCAGATATAATCTTGGTTGACTAGCAGCTCTTAATCCAAGTCTAGGTTTACTGGTATAAGAGGTTTTCTTTGTAGACTAGAA
>JBBPDA010000013.1:12882115-12906337 GCA_037974385.1 Arnoldichthys spilopterus | reverse complement strand
ATTTACTTGATGCCAGAAACACATTAAAAAAAGTTAAATTAATTGCTTACAGATCTGTACAATGACTTGATGTAAAATGAGCATTCCAGAGAGGCAAAGTCTCTCAGAAGTAAAAACAGGGAGGACTTCACCACTATATTAACTAAAGAAACTAAAAATAAACTTTTAGCTCTCAGACAGAAGCGCATTAAAAAACAGACATTTTGTTGTGTAAATCATTGAATGGGCTCAGGAACACTTCTGAAGACCTGCCTGTAAACACATTTTGTTGCTGCATCTACAAATGCAAAATAAAACTATATATAAACATAAAAAATGCAGCCGCCTTCACTGGGCCTGATATGACTTAAGATTGACTGTGGCATGGCAAAGTAAACTGTCCTGTGGTCAGACTAATCCAAATTTGATATTCTTTTTGGAAATTATGAACACCGGGTTAGATTAGACTATTTCATAGTTTCAAGATACAAGTTTATAGAAATATGTTATTAACATGTTATGCTTAAATATGTAATCATAAAAGAGTCAATAATGTCAGACCTCATTGTCTTCAAGTACAAATGCACCCTCTCTAAGTATCACTTCTTCTTTCACCACCAACGTTGACACTGATGCATACACAGGGAGTACGAAGATTCCGGAAAATAACTGCTACTATTTGTAAAAATAAATAAACCAAAGTCTTGTATTGCCATTATATAAAATAATGACTCTCCTTAACATCCTTTATGTAATATGTGTCCGATGTGTGTAATCCATTTTCTTTGTCAGAATAAGTTGGCCTTGCAGTTTCAGCTGTGAAGGCACAGGTAATACATGTATGATATTTTCATATGTTAATTTATAAAGATGTTGGTCCACCAGTAGGACAGGTGGAGAGTTAGAAAAAGCCACTCAAGAACATTTAAAAAATTCACTTTTGATTCCTTTCAGAAGTCTTCAGTCATAGCATTCCTGAAAGGGACAGCAAACAAATATGCATCAACAAGATGCTCACAAGCAGCCAGCCACTATGCCTAAACAATTCATTAATAAGAATGATTGAATTGACTTTGTGTTTGTATATGAATTAAAGAAGACTTCAGATCACTTGCTGTATTTCCTGTTGTACCCCCCCACTCTTTGGAGCTAATTTGCTTTTTTGGTTAAATAAAGAATATACTGACCAAATAAGAAATGCTCATTCAGGCTTATTTTCTCAGATATGTAGCTTGCATTATCAACAACTGCCAGAGAATAGAGCACTTTTGCATTTATAAAGTACTTTCAACAGCCCAAACCTAAATTATTACGCATTTTCCCTAACATTTTATATATTTACCAAAATGTTTTTAAATGTTTTACACTGTAGCTGCAGTACAAAACTAGAGATTGTTACCCAACTGTTCTTGTTGCAGCTCCGTTTTGTCGAAACTCTTCAATCAAGTCTTTTGAGAGCTCTCTCCGAACATCCATATGTGGCAGAGGTTTTTTGTTCTTTTGCACTTTCCAGTATTCATTGCCACCCAGTCCTTCTTCTTGCTCTTTTTTACCATCCTTAAAATTCTTCCTCTCTGCCACATCTGTCAAATTCCAATTCACAACTTCCATTTTTATGTTTTGTTTTTGCACACCAGTGAATTGTTGAGATTTTGGAAATCCGATGAAAATCTGTTGGTAAAGATCACTAAACACTCCTCTCTGCTTTCAGTATACTGACATCATCACTGTATTACTGTGGTTAAGTTTCAACCGATGAATATTCTTGCCAGCTTCCTTATAGCGTCAGTCAGGAATGTTTGTACAACAAAGTTCACTTCTTAAACAACTGGTGTGGATATTTTCAGACTGACTAAACCAGTCATTTGTACTATTTATGCTTAACGTTGCTATTGCTCTTCTATAAAAAAAATAAGCTAAGGTATACGTAGGTGGGGAATCAGGATCTAAATAAACATTAATCTTCCAAGATTGCAATTAATCATTAAAAATTAACACTGCAAAAAATCTGTAAAAATAAATAAAAAGTAAAAAAATTAGCAACAAGGATTCCAGAAAAATGTTAACTAATAATGAAATTCAGTTTTCTCAGTGATAACAGAAACTACTTTGGACAAGTAGAACTTCAAATGAATTTAAAGGCTGTAATTTTACTGTGCTTTTTAAGATGTATAAACCACTTGTTAATAACATCAAAACACAGTATTTAACCATAATTATAATTGAACCTATGACCTTCAGGTCCCAAGGGCAATGTCCTAACAACTAGGCCACCACTGCCCACAAAAAAAGAAAGGCTTCAAGATTTTGCGTATGCCTTCAACACTTTTTAAATGTTATATTTATTTTTTATTTAATTTTAATGTTTTACTAATGTTGTTTGGGAATTGAGGATACTAACTGTACTTTTGCAAGAGGGGTTTTTGCCGATTCTTGCTTGATACAAGACCAGCTGCTTGGTCATAATTGTCTTATTCTCTTCTTTATAATGTACCATGCATTTTCATAAGGAAATAGATCTGGAGTACTAGCAGGTCAGTCAAGCATACACACTCTGTGCCTGTGAAGCCACTCTGTATAATTTAGATCTGGCATTGTCTTGCTGAAATGTTTGTGGACTTCCTGGGAAAAAAACTTAGCATTCATGGCAGCATATGTAAAAAGCATTAGAGATGTTGTTTGAAATCACTGTTTAAAACAAACAATTTGTTAAAGTGAAATTAAAACTGTGTTGTTTTATATTTTATTTCTGATCTAATGATGGCTACTTTTGTCCCTGCATTTATTAATTGCTATCTTCTTTGTT
The DNA here is from genome assembly GCA_037974385.1 of Arnoldichthys spilopterus. Taxonomy (NCBI): domain Eukaryota; kingdom Metazoa; phylum Chordata; class Actinopteri; order Characiformes; family Lepidarchidae; genus Arnoldichthys; species Arnoldichthys spilopterus. Next base: position 12,903,552 of record JBBPDA010000013.1, on the reverse strand, counting down.
TAGTTTGGGTCAGCTTTAAACAGAATATTGTTGGTCTCAAGTCAGTTTATACTCAAAACATAGTTGTTTGCATTGGACTTGATTCAGGTTCTGACACAAAATGCAGTGTTGTGTGTTGGGTCAGTTCAAAGTTCTCTAGCTTTCATATAAATGATATATACAGGTTTTAGATCAATCTGCATATATCATTCGACCTGTATATACCAATCTTTTCCAAGGAATGCTCTACTTGTGTCAGCAGGACAATGCATAACCACACTCTGCGCATATTAAAACAGCATGGCTCTGTTGTTTTCAGATTTCAAGTTCTGAACTGAACTTTTAAGCAGCTGAAATACTATATCTGGCTTTTCTTTTGAAACAATATAATTTGATCAGTTTCAACACCTGATATGTTGACTTTGTTCTGTTTTCAGTTAATCAGAGTTTTCATGATTTACAAATGATCATATTCTGTTTTTATTTACATTTTACACAGTGCCCTAATTTTTTTGCAAATGAGTTTATAGCTCATGCAGTAGCCACCTGAAACTACAGCCCAAGTTCTCCCCTCTTACATTTATTCAGTCTATTCTTATATGTTTATGTTTAAGATATCAATCATGTAATAAAGGCATAGTCTAAAGTCGCAAAACTACAATTAGGGTCAGGATGATCACCAGCTTATTAGGCTTAATATACTATACAGTATATTTTGGCATCAGGCAAAGCAAGCACCACTGCCCTTTATGACAAATAGCTGAAGTGTCAGTCTTAAGAGCCTTACGGGGACAGACAGGCAAAGATTTGCATGGCAGACATAGTTTATAGTTCAGAATCCCTTCAGGAATGCTGACCGGTAAACAGCCGAAGACTAACGAGCTGTGAGGTGCTTTTGGTCTGGAGAGCAATAGAAGTGCAAGTCATCATCACTTCAAGTGCCCACCTCCCTGCTCAGCTTGTGTCAGATGAGTTGGCTTCATCTTTCCATAAGAGGCGAAAAATCCAATGGCATCACAAGTTGCCTTTGTCCTACCGCAGACTGGCACCGCGCAAGGCATGCTCAGATCGTACGCAGGCTTGTTTTACATGACTTGGCCATAAGGTAGAGATGCCTCTACTATAAAAGGTATGGTAAGAAAAAGATTAATGATTCCTAACAGAGACAGTTAGTCTGGAGAGGGAGACAGTCTTATTTTAAAACCTTTCAAAAATAACAGAATCTTAATTCAGCTTTAGCTTTTTGTCCAAGATCTCTTTCTTTCTGTTTTTTCCCCCACACATACTATATGGTTTTAACTTGCTCCACACTTGCTCTTGATTTCTGTTCCTCCTCCAGCCAAGGGAAAACTTGTATGGGCAGCATAGGTACATCATCAAAGGCTCTGTGGGAAGAGCAGAAATACAAACAACCAAACATCATGTCAAGAATCAGAGAAAGTGATGAAAGGAGCTCCCTTTGTGTTATTTTGTGCGGTCCCTCTCAGGGCTGTGGCTCCTCCTTCTTGGGGTGTGATGCTTGAAGTGCAAATTGTAACCAGGAGAACTGTGGGACACCAAAGGGTGTAATGTTGCCTTGAGCCAGCCAAGACCTTGTCATTTCCCAGAGATGTATTTCTTTATCTCAACTTTAATCACTGCTGTTGATGTTCTTTTTTTCTGTAGCAAGTACATACTGAGTGTAGGTTTATTTAGGCTTTTGTACCATTGGCCTGTATATTCCTATTCATGTGAGGAAATTCTTTATTCTTTACATTGGTGTGATGGTAGTTTTACCTTGGGATAGAGGTTCAACAATAGTAAAACAGGGAGATGGTTATACTGTAGGAGAACCTAGGGCATTGGGAGGCAAGAAGAACAGAAGAACCCAGAACAAAGTGGATAAATGAACATCATTTCTCTTATCCACTAAGGAACATCACTCATTTCCTCATTCCTCATTGCTCATGTGTTAAGAGAAATCTTGGACTGATCCCTTTGAAAGATGATTAGCCAAATACCTCTTCTTTCATTTTATACGATCAGGGGAAGGATGGCAACCAGAGCGCCGTTATTAAAACAATCGAAGGGATCTTCTTAATCAAAGGAGCCCATGCATGAAACAGAAGCCCATGTTGAGCTTGCACTGAGAAGGTGTAGTCCTCGCTCTCATTTCCCTCCAGGCCTGGTAGCTGGCACCTCCCTCCAGGAAACACCAATTATAATATCAGGTTGGTGTTATTACTGTTGATTATGTTCTTCTGAAGGCCTGTCGTGCCCTGAGTTCACTTCCTCTTCGCTGTCCACGCAATGCTCTCGCACTTTGAAATCCAATCTTGCTGGAGAAGAAAGAATCAGCACCACTGGCACACATAGCACCACCCTGTCTGTGACATGCTTGCTCTCACACACATGCACCATTTAGCATCCTCTCACTTGGTGTTGGGGATCATGTTCTCTGTATAATTTGCTGTTTTCAGTGGCCCTCTGTAAGTTGGACTTTATTCTAAACTGGGATATCCCTTTGAAAGCCTATTGATGTCGTGTACTTGACCCTCTCTGAGTTGAATCTGTAGGTCCCTCTTATGATTGGGGCAGGGTGTGAGTCAATCTCAGTTTAGCTGTATGAATGAAAGCATTCTTTTCAATAAATATTCTTTAAAAGGTGCTTTTTATGAAAAATCGATTTAATATGTAATGTCTCATAGATTTTTATGATTATGTTTGTGCAGAAAAAGAGTTTTGGAGCAGTATTTGTATAACAAGTGTCCATGGTGATATGTTGCAGTATTAATTAACAGAAAGCACAAAATGTTGCCATAACGGAAGCACGCCAGAGGAACACAGTCTTCCAGGGAGAGCTCTGTTGACTTAAGAGAAAAGGGGCGTTGAGATTCTTGCCAGCACTTAACGTCTGAGTCCAGTGGGAGTACAGGCCCCATGACATCTGATTTTAACAGCCGGCTTGTTTTCTTAAGCAAGACGTTAAGAAGGGAATTTGATAAATTTGTCTTAAACACTCTAGAGAAGACTTGGCTGCCATGCCCCATTAGGCTTCAGTTCAGCCAGGTTTCACTCGGCAGCCCTCTCTTTTTTTGGATAAAGGCTTGTTGATTGATTGAAAGACGGTGTGATATGGATGAACCACGGCGTCATCAGGATGAGGCTAAGCGCCACCTTTTTCTGCCTTATCAGTGGAGGGGGTGTGTTGTCTATGGCCCTAAAGAATTTGGTCTGAAGGAAATTTTCAAAAAATCAAATATGAATGATGTTTTTTGTCCAATTCTGAATAGGATGACGTCATGAAATCATTTTAGAGCTGACAGATGAAAATTTCACTTTCATGTTAACCTGTATGTAAAACACTTTTTTCTTCTGCAGCATATAGCAGTGACAGTGCAGTCCTACCCTTCACTGATGTCTGCTTTTAGGCCATACAATCATCATGGTTCTTGATGTGTTTTCCTGTTTATACCTATTCCTATCATTCCAAAGTTTTCTTACAAGTACTAGATATCAGCCATACATATGCATGAATATAAACAAGAGTATGTTTAATATCCAATATTTGCTTGAGGGCTCATGCTATATGAGATACATAAAGTAGACCAAACTTGGAAGTCATATAACATGATTATGTAGCCAAGAATGTGTTCAAACATAGACTGTAACTTCAACAGCAAGTTGGAGTTATGCACTGCTGAAATGTGGTAATTTGCCAAAAACACACACACACCCTGTGCTGTTGGTTGACAGAATGACTTCAAAAAGTATCTGGCATTCAAATCCTTGCCTATAAGAGCTTTTGATGTTGCTTGTGTGTTTATCTGACATGCATTCACTGTGTTAGTCTGTGTCCTCTTTTGATGTAGACAGATAGAGAGATAATGTTCAAAGAGCCATACCTCGCTTTACATTCCTCGATGCAGTGAGTAGTCAGGACATGTTAGAAAATGCCACTTATTTTCCTGTTCTCTATGTAAAAATACAGTTCAGAAAGGTGCTTTGTGTGTGTGTGTGTGTGTGTGTGTGTGTGTGTGTGTGTGTGTGTGTGTGTATTACAGATTTTTAAGTTTGGATGGCAAGGATGGGTCATGGCACATCCTGTTGTGCCAAATTACATAAGAGAATTGTTTGTCAGTTCAAAACGAACATTTCTTAACACAGCATTGTAGAGAATTTAAGTCTTTTAATGTCCAAAGTACGTTATATTGTGACAACATTTCCAAATGCAAAGCTACTATTACAATTAGTCTCCTTAGTTCCAAATTGATTAAAAAGTGTTATTAAAAATAAAGGTGATGTAACACAATGGTAAACACACCTCTGTCCCAACTTTTGTTGAGTGTGTGGCAGCCATCAATTTCTACATTTGTGTATATTTAAAAAATACAGTTAAGCATATAATACAATTATTGGTCAGTAAAAGCATTGATCTTTCCTTTGTACTTTTGTCAGTAAAATAATCACATGATTTAACATATCACAGATTTTTGTTTTTACTGCATTTCTGAAAATGGGGTTTGTACAAGCCACCAACGCTGTAAGTGATGCAGCCTCATTTATGACAAATGTTGAATTTTGCACCTCTTGCTCAGTCTCAATGGCTCATTTCAGTTTTGGCACAGAGAACTTGATGTCTATTTTTCTAAGCTGAAATGCGCACTCATCTACCCACAGCACATGCTTTCACTGTTTTTCAATCCATCTAAAATGAGCTGAGGCCCAGAGAACTGAGTAGCTTTTATGCATAGAATCAATGAAAATCCAGATTGAATTCTTTCATGAATTCATGAATATGATTTTTGTGCAGGTATGAGCATAGCTGCTGGGCAACGAATTTTTCTACAATCTTAGTTATAAAAGGCAGATTAGAGATTGGTCTATAATTCAAAAGATTACATTTGTCAAGACTGGAATTACTGATCAGCAGCTTAATGATAGCTAGTGGTAAGGCTTTTGGCATATACCCAAGGCTGAGTTTTATGATGATTCTCTTATAAAAGCAACCTGAAATCAGTATGGACTTTTTTCACTTTGTTGGTTTATGTCACTGGTCATATTATGCAGGATTCATCATATCATAACATTTAAAAGAAAAATGCTTGCCTCTTAATGCCCCCCTCTGATTAAAGTATAGTGATGTTAACATAAGGTTGTTTATTTGCTTCAGTATGTCAATATTTTATTTAATGTGTTTTTTAGAAGGGTAAAGAGCATTGAATTGAATCTGTCAGTCTTGAAATCTACTTATTTCATACATGTCAATTAGAGATACCATGCACTGTTTTAGTATTAACACCGGTTTAGTTTGTTCTGTCACTTCTGGTTATAAAATATTATTCAGCTATTATATTATTCAGCTAATATTTGCTATGATCTGTTATACATTTCAGGCAGAATCCTCCATATCCCAGTGGAAACTGACTTAATTCTCCTTCCCATATTTTTCTGGATAACTTTTAGGGGCCACATGTTTACTTTGACCTTGGCCTTTAACATTTCTCAACCACAAATTACCCACCAATGTCCAAATGTTATAAAACTCACTGAAACAACTGTATTTACAGATGGAATCAAACTTGTTAGCATGTCACATTAAACAGCATGGGTTATTCTGCTGCCACTGCACATATCAGTAACAAATGGCATTAAAAAACTGGACGCTGGAATATGGAAGTCATTCCAGGGAGGCAATGGTTTAGTTCTAGAATGGCAATGGCATATCCGGTATCAGTCACGGTAGTTGCAATTTACCACCATGAGCAGGAGAGCCAACTTTTCCATTATTTCCCTCCAGCTCAGGGTGAATGGGTTGCCACAGAAATCTCATTATCATAAAAATGCAGGTAATTGTAATAAGAGCGTAATTCAAAACCAGTAGTATTATAATTTGCATAGCAGAAATGACAGATATTGGCGAATGGGTATAACAAATGAAGTGTGGACTTTCTGGATTATTCTTCTGTATACTGATGCATTCATGTACTTATACAGGTCTCTCTCCAGCCAGATGATTTGGTAGACAGTGCTGAGATTTGGGTATTAGCACATACTTGATTTGTCAGTTTTCGTAACACTTTATGGGTGCATTCCCACACTTCTCTGTCCCATATTTTGTAGACGTTGCTTAGCAGCACTGAGGATCCATCTTCTTCCCCCTTAGGCCCCCCAGTAACCCCCAGCATATACAGCTTGGCACGGACCCCCAAGGCCCACAGTTGACCTCCCTCATTATGGGGCGTTTATGGCCCAAGGAAAGCAGCTGAGGCAGGGGCCCATGAGTTTGTGCATCCTTGAGAATGATTGCTATTGTTAATGGTCCCTGTCCAAGCTCTCCCCTGGTGTGACTTCTAATATGGGAAGCTTTTGTAAACACAAACGGGAGACCCCAGCACAACAGGGGCTGACCACATAACGTAAACCGTTTAGTCAAGCAAACTGCCTGAAAATACATTTTAATGTGCATGAAATGCTTGAAAAAACACTTTTTTTTGCGTGGTACATCTAAGGAGTGAAAGATAGAGGAGATGGTTTTAGTCTTTAATGGAGAGCTCACATTGTTTTCATGGTCCGTAAAGGGCACTGGGTAAACATTTGACAAGACCTAATAAATCACAGTCTCAGCTCTCTTTTGCAGTTTCCTGCCATTTACTAAGATCCTGCACATGATGTTAAATTTCCTAGATCTATGTGTAGGAAATAAGACATTAAATTATAGACAATCAAAAATGTTAATGACATAAACCCAAAGTAGAAATAGAATCATTAGTACAGTAGTACTTCTGTAATCTGTTTAAATCTGTTTGACTTTCCCCAGGTATGGGTAGACGCTAGTGACGGAGAAGCTGTCTTCATCCGCGAGTTCACCCTGAGCCGCCCTGACCAGCTCCCTGACGATTCACAGACTGAAGCTCCTGGAAGCCACAAGTCTGAAGATTCTGTAAGTTTTTTTATTTTTATCATAATCAAGTTTTTTGTTTTTTTATTTTTACAAATTTTTCACACTAAATTGTTTAAGATCCTCACACAAAAAAACGTTTTCTTTAATTGAAAAAAGAATGTTTTGTCATACCTATATTCCTCATGTAAAAAAGTAAAGCCTTAATAAAGTCTTCAAACTTAATATTTGGCTGTCTACCCTTTAGCACCAGCAACTGTGACCAAACCCTTCCTGTAACTGGAATCAGTCTTTCACATTGCTGCAGAGGAATTTTGGCCCACTCCTCTTAAACATGCAGTTCAGGCTAAAAAGTGTGGTGATTAAAAATGAAGGTCCTGCTTTAGTATCTTAATGAGGTTCAAGTCTGGACTTTGACACACTGAATTCTTGATTTTATTTTTTGTTTGTTCCAGGGTATTGGTAATATAGCTTAGTGACTTATTCTAAATCCTATTAAACTGCACAGCACAAAATCATTAATAGTAAAACTGTTACACAATAATTGTAGTTTCTTTATATCTCAGTTTTAAATTGTAAAAATGTTACAATGTCTCCAAGTTTTGTTCTGCCTGGCCAACCAATCAGAAATCAGAACAAATTTGAAATAGTTGTTTTAGCCAATTATATTGACACTAAGGGGGCAGAAGAAAAAGTAATTTACCTACAGAGTTCCAAGTTCACAGGACTACTTGAATAATGATCAGTTATTGGTCAATGCTAAAAATTTGACTGTGCAAGGCCCACCGCTGTCCGCCTCTAGGTCCAGCCATGGCATTGTTTGACTGTTGATATGTTCTTATTATGAAATGCTATGCTAGCTTTATGCCAGATATAACAAGGCCCTTGTCTTCCAAAACATTCCACATTTGACTTTATAATTCTGAAAAGCTTTTGGGTATTTCTTAGCAAAGGTGTTTTTTACCTTGCAACTTTCCCACGTCTTTCTAGTAGTGGAATCATGAATACTGACTTTCATCATGATCTTAGGTGAACAAGTCTTGCAGTTTCTTAGATGTTCATTTGGGTTCTTTTGTGTCTTCCCAGATGTGTCATTACTGTGCATTGCTGCAGAAATTTAGTAGACCGGTCCCTTCTGGGAAGATTTAACACTGTTACAAGTGTTATCCATTTGAAATAATGAATCTCAGAAATGGCTTTGTAACACTATATTTATATGTTTTTTTTCTCATTTCTTATGGAGTTTCTTTTAATTAGGCATTGAAAATACATGAAACATAGCCTACCTCACATTGCTGGAAAGAGTGTTGTGATTGATGTTTAGATTGAACCAGGCTGGCAAAAATCAAACCTGGTTGTGTCTGAAGATCCCAATGAAATGCTTTATACACAGTAACTACTGCCTCCTATTACCTCATAGGTTGCAGCGTTCCACAGTTCCAACACCCAGCATATATCAAGGAGTCATAAAAAACTCAGTGACAACAAGCATTACAGTCTTACACAGCTGGTACTGCCATAGGATTGTGTCTTGCATAAATATGAATGTAGTGTAGAGGGACATGAGAGAAAGTGCATGACGCATCTGCAGGGGTAGGGCTTGACATCTCTGTGACCTGGCCCTTCTGCACAGCCCTGGGAGTGGACTGCTCATAGTCCAGCTGCTTCCTAAGCCCGTCAGTCATCTTCCTGTCTTATCTAATCGGGGCATGGTCACAAACGACCATGATGGATGCGAATACCTCATTGCGAGCTTAGCCGCTTGGCTTGTGCTGACATTTAAGTCACGAAAAGCTGACGCACAGAAGCGCCCGTGGTGCTAAACAGAGATCAATTCACTGTTTAATACCATGAGTGTGCTTTTGTTCGCCTAATGCAAATTGATGTTGCCCATGATTGCATGGCTCACATATTCATGTCGTTGCTTGTAACTTGTGATTGTGTTTCAGAAGCATCTCAAGAAATCTGTCCCTCATACCCACAGAGATAATAGCATCCAGCTGTCCTTTCACATAAAGCCATTCGTGTGTTCTGTCTCACCCTTAAACACTTCAGTAAGGATTCAAGCCCTTCACAGTTTTGAATCAAAGCGAGCTGGATCAAACAAAAAATTATTTTCTATGGAGAGCAATTAAATTCTTCAAACATCCTTTACTTATGGTTGTAGTGTACAACATATGTTTTTACAGCACCCTTTAGTCTCTCTTTAACTGAAAATAGATTGCTTGTGTAAGTTGGTGGTTAGCTTTTTGTTTGATGTCTTACAGTGTCTTGCTCAACTTTGTATGTGGCATGATGAAGCCCATATATGCAAAAGTGTAAGTTTGGCCTGAGGCATAGCCTCAGCTTTTGAAATACTGTGTGAAAAATGACCTATCACTATACTAGTGCTAATCAAAGGGGAAAACTGATGGTCTGTAATTGCGTTTATTTGCTTTGTCTAATTAGGCTTCTTTGCATATTTTTCTGCTATATAGAAGGCATGCTTTCCATCGTATCTCATCAGAAAGTTAAACTAGCCTGGCCCTCCCTTTCATCCAAATAGCTTGCTTCAGTCAAAGGAACTTGTAGTGACCCTCCTGATGCCTCAAGTCACCAAACATGAAAAGTGTACAAAAAGTACAAGGGTCAGATGTAGGTCTAAAGCAGAGAGGCCACATAATCGTCCATATTCCATGTGCAGGGCTCATAAGGCATATACCAAGAGCCATGTCCCAGTTCATGCAGTTTCCGAAAAGCCATTCTCTGCAAGCTGCAGATGTCATGAACTTCAGTGCCACCTACTTGGAGCAAATGGATGCCAGCTGTGACCCTCATTATGTTTTAATGCCATCACGCCATAGTTTCATTTGTGTGAATTCCAACTGAATGGCCTCAGTGAATACATTCCTACATGGTTAAGCATTAACAGCTTTATAAAATGAGAAATTTGAGCATTGTTCTTGTTTTTAAATAAGTTCAGCAGGATGGAGTGCTTGTACGAGAAGGCTTAGTTGATTGTTCTGATAGTGTTGGCAGTAATATACTTGGCCAGTTACTGTAAAACAGCCTCTTCTCACTTGATGTACAGTTGTGTTGACCCAGAACCTCAAACTCTTACACAATTATTCGTATTACCACAATGCCAAAGCAATTAAATGCTACTTTGAGCATAATTTTTAACTCCAGTAGTATTCCCTGTCTTGATTCGTGAGCATGTCTTCAGATTTGTAGAACTATATAGAAGCGTAGGAGTTGTGACCTTGGCTTGTCACACTGGCATGACATGGAGGACACGATCATGGAGAGAGAAAGTGTTTTCATTGGCTATCTGGGGCAATTGTCTGGGACATTAATGATTGGTATGGAATGGTGTTGGTGTAGGAGGTTCAATAGGGGAAAAAACATTACCTTCTTTTGTTTGACCTTTTTATGGAGGACATACAGGCAAGCTGCTCTACTGTATTCTGCTAAGGCTTTTACACGAACAAAGTCCTCCCATTTCTGTTTTCTTTCTCTCTTTACTGCCTTTTTGGAATGTTATGCATATACAGTGAGAAGGTTATTCTAGTTGTGAAGAAGAGCATTATCAGCTGATAACATCAATACTACTGCTATCTGTGTAACTCACACGCATCCTCCCTGCCATGCTGGACAACTGGAGAGTGAAATGAGTATCGCTAAAGCTAAGAGGACATCCTCTTTTTATGACTATGAAACATTTACGATGGGTGTGAAAGCTCCCCAGAGAGGAAAATTCGCCAACAGGCTTGCTTTCTTTATACTTCTGTATAAACTTTTCTGTATAAACGTTAGTTGTCCTGACATTAAACCAGATAAACAGCTAATCCTGGGTTTGGTAGGAAAAAGAGCTAGAGCTATAACATGTCTAAATTTCATGACCACTGTTGTTTGAGATGTGATCAGCAGTGTTAAACCAGGGGACAATGATTTCTTTCAGCATTGTTGCTGCACATGTTTTGGTACATTGTGTTCAGTTGACTTTACTGAGGCAGCTTATAGCTATTATTTTTCAGATGCTAGCTTTTGCTAATCCCAGACTTGACGATAAGAGCAGATTTATTTACTCTAGATAGGGCTGATCTCAGATGAGCCTCTGAGCCTAAGAACCTTGAGTTGTACCAACCACATCATCCATTTACAAAAGTGTCAAAAAGTGTTATTTAGAACACTGGCATAAAAGAATTAGAAAACTCATTTGAAAAATGCTTTAGGGAATCAAACTTGGTACGTCTATGGCTGTGATCCAAAGAATCCTTTTTGACATTTTTTAAACTTTTTATTTGGATGGCAATTTCAGAATAGAACTTTGACATGCCACGGTACTTGATCATATTAATTTGTATAACTGCATCTTAACTGCATCAAAGTCCAGCACCATGAATACGTGGTCTTTTGCTTATCAGCATCTTTTTCACTGCCAATGTGAGTAAGGGCCAGATGCCCCAGGCACTTGCATGATGGCAAGCTGCTTGTCTGCTTTAGCTATGGGTAACAGCATACAGGTAACACTGAGAATAAATTCCTTATCTAAGATATACCCCCATCAGAAGAGCTTTTATTCCTGTAGATAAAGTTGCATTTGTGCACAGGAAGCCCTGATAACTGTGGTATGCGAGACTGAAGCACCAAACCATTACTCTAATTGTTTTTCTCTCCGCTGTAATGAGCAGACGCTTGGCCAAGATTCATTCTTGCCTCCTTGGCACCACACACACCTCCCCTCATCCTGCCAGCACTGACGAGCGCTGGCCCAAACCATCTTTCTGGATGGATGGTCAGATGCTATGTCAGAATCACAGCAGTGGGGGAGTGCTTTTGCACTGTTCACACATCTGCTAAGTAGTGTTTCTATTCAAATCTTGAGGGCGTATATGACATATATGCTGCATCCCTGCCTGGCTGGAGGTCAAAGGTCATTGTTGCTTCCATGGCAAAGAGCAGCATTTGACCAGCTGTGTTGTATTACTCCCAGGCTTGCACCAGCTGTGTTGTGGGTGAAGCCCCAGCTCAGAAATGCTGCCAAATTAAATGCCTAATTTAGTCCTTAATTGAGTGCAATGAGTTGTTGGAATTGACAGCATGTGCCAGAGGTCAGGTTTTTAGGCTTGGCTTTGGGTTCAACACCTACTTTGTTTAACTGTCCACATTTGCTGCCCTTGCAGTTAATGGAATTGCTTTTGTCTTTTCTAAACATCTGTGCAAATTAATTTTTCATGAAGAGATAATCGCTTAGAATGGAAAACTTATTGACCCAATAAGTTTGTAAGCAGTGAGATGGTGAGAGGTTTTTCAGTGAGTTTTAATAAAAACGGTCTCATTAGTGAATACATTTTAAAACGTCAAGCTATACACAGAATGTTTTATGCTTTAGTTTACATTATGTGTAGTTTCATTACATTTTAAAGGCTCTTCTTTCACACACCTCATTTACAATGGCCCTTCACCAAAAAATCTTTTAGGGCAGGGGTTTTCAAGCGTTTTTAGCAAAGGGACACTTCCAGTTTGAAAAAGCTGTGCACCCTTATTTCAAATCTTCAAACACTGGACAAAACATGCAAATATGTGGCTGTTTATATCATTGTCTGTAATGGCTATCTACTTTGAATAAGAAGATGATGTATTACTCAGCAGTGAATAATGTGGTAATATTTGTCATACCCCCCACCCCATAAAAGTACTTATCATGTCTTTAAAAATGTTAATAAAAGTGATACTGGTTCTTCAGTTGCATTGCTCCAAAGAACCTTTTTTGGTTTCATTTAGAACATTTATTTTTAGTGTAAAGAAGAAAGTTAGATGTGCAGTCAGTGTTCATTACAGTTCTCATTTACAATTGGAGCTGAAATCATTAATGACTTGATTTTCCAGGTGCATTTGCATGCTCGGTTTGATGTGAATACTGTTCAGCTTGGTCAGAACCCGCGTGGCTCATGGCAACTAAAAGGGTCTTTGTGACACAGCTGGGTTGGAATGCTGAGTTGTGTAGAGTGTGCTGGGAATCCGTGTGTGTTGCTGGAAGGACCATGGCATCCTGGGCTCATTACTTTGTGGTAATTTCGTTCATGGTGCGTGTTTGGAACCAAGCCCTATTGGTGCATGTGGTCTAAGTTCGTGAACCATTGGTGTTGGCAAGGAGATTTAAGTGCCTACAGTACAAACCAGTGATGTCAGCAACATAGGTTTCTCTTTGTAGTCAAGTAGTTGAATATTGAATACCCTGAAAAATGTATTTACCTCATATGTCACAATGTTTTGTTTGAGTGAAGCTATAGAAGAACCATTTTAGTTCCCTGAAACTATTGCTTGACATCTGAGAGTGAAGAACCTCTTAAAGTTATAATGAGCCTTTTACTTCATGCTAACAGACACCCACACATTGCTAACCTCTCTCAGATCACAGCTTTTCTTTTGTCCTTTGATTAAGGCATTTGCTTCCTTGTTCTGCCTAGTGCTGCTCAATGTCATGACCAGGCTGCCTTCCTGCCCATGTGTGCAATGTGAATGCACTAACAAATTATGCACTGCTCTCTTTGCTGATTGATTTTTAATCATTTACACTCACTGTCATATTTGTTGCAGATGTCTGTTTCAGAGTATGCCAAAAGATACCCCAGGAATGCTCAGTAGAATCCCTGAGCTGCAGACTGATCTGGCTTTTTCAAAAGCGCTTTTATTTATCCTGTCTCCAGTCATTTGGGGATACGTTTTTGTTGAGTCGTAAAGGACTGAAGATTGCAGCAGAAAAATACTGCATTTGGTCATAATGAAAGGTAAAGTTCCCAAACCAATTGGATTGAATTTACCAAGACATGCACAACTAGGCTGTAAGTACTGAATGTGTGTAAACTTATTCAGTGTTAACCATTTCTCACTCAAAGCTCATTGACGTAATTCTAAACATTTAATCAGTTCCATATGTTTGTAAGTGGAAGAAAGAGGAGATATGTTATTATGATTTAAATCTGATAATGTTACTCTTGCTTGAAAAATCATGCTTGACATTGTTGCCACTTTTTTTACTAGGCATCCGTCAAAACAATAAAAATATATAAAAATAATTTATTGTGTAGCTCACTATTTATTTAAATACACAATCATTACACAATTGCATTTAAATAATATAGAAAAACAAAAGTAATCATTCTCAACTCTTAGAAATAAATTGCTTATGTTAGGATGCATATTTTACATACTACACTTACATTTATCACCATGTTTTAAATGTATCTTCTTTATTTATGCAACTGCAATTTAAATGAAATAGTATATTTTTTGTAATGAAAAGTGGCTCTTGTTGAGCCTAGTTTAGTTTGGCTATCTGACTAAACAAAAGATCAGAGCCAGCTTAACAGCAAAGACTGAAGAGCACCTGGATTGCAATTTTAAATGGGAAAATCAAATTTGCAATTGTTTAAGTCTAAGTTCAAGTTTTATTGTCATAACATCATTACCAGCAATGAAATTCTTGGACTCAGAGCCTCCTCAAAGATTGCACGCATAAATATTAATAAAATAAACAAAGTAGAATAAAATAGTAAGAAAAGTTTTTTAAAAATACAGGGAGAATTAAAAACTATTATAATACAAAAAAGAAGCCATTATAATACAAAAGATAAGGGAACTCTTATATACAAAAATTGGGCCAAATAAATCTGTTACTTTTACCACAAGAGCAATAATGACCAACTTAACTTTGATATACTTTAGATTATGTTGCATATGTGTAACATCTAGATTTCACTAAATGTTAGTGGCATAGAAATCCTTTTAAGGGCCTGGTGCTGCTGGAATTAAATGACATTTATAGATAAGGCACATCAAAGGGAAGCAAAAAGAATTCTGTACAGTAACTGCAGATTTTAATGGACCTCTGATCCTTTGATATTGATCGCAATAGGTCCCAACGATCTAAGCCTTAGAAAAGTGGTTGAGAATGGACTTTTCCTCCCCTTTACCTTGAGTTTCCCACCAACTCTTTCCAATCTACACAGTTCACTTTTCTGGTATCTGTTCACAATATTCATTTCCATAGATCAGTCTGAGGAACTGAGGCTACACAAAGCCTCATTTCCAATAGGGAGGATGTTAGGTTACAGGCTCTGGCTTTCAGAGTTACTCACTGTGCCTCGAATCAAATTGCACCCTTTTGGAAAGGTGGTCCTTTCTTTTCTTCTGTTTCGGCAGGGAGCATTTACTGGAACCATTCAGTGTCTGCATGGAGCATAAACAGAAACAAATGAGGTCCATGCAGAGTGTGCATAATCGGGCCACACAAACTCATCGAGCGGAATGGTGAGAATCTGGCTAGGCACTGCTCACAAAGAGCTACCAAATGAGTTCCCTCGCTCTGCAAACCTTCTCCTCTCTCAACCGCAAAATTGAAAAATAATCTGATGCACTTTCAAGCTGAAAGGCATGGCCTGCACACAAAAGTACAGTTATGTAGTTAAACCTTAAACAAAACCTCTTGCTCACTCTCAGGTTACTCCTGAATCTCAATTAGTGTATTTTTAGCCTGTTAATCTTCAACATGTTGGTTGTAGTCCATGTGTATGTTGCATGGCTTACATTATGGTTTGTTATGGATTTTAGAATTTTTAAGGGTTACTCAGGTATAGATGAAAGAAAGCACTGCTTTAAAATGGTTGCTTGAGAAAGGTGGTCCACACCACATTGCATTTAAAAATTAGAGCATCTTGTATCTTGACAAGAGTCTCATATTGTTATATTCTTGCCAAAATTCAGTTGGGGTACTTTTTGTCTCCTGACAGAGGTAGCTATTTTTGCACCCTGTATATTAATATTCTGCACCCTTTACCATTCTAGAGGATTTCAGGAAGACTAATTAACTCTTACTATTTTGTCTTTCAGTGGCATTACTTCAAAGAACTCATTTTGGTATCTATACTTTTGAAAAGAATACTGCTGCTGGTAGAACTTCAAGAACAAAGGTTCTTGAATTAGCAAGCTCATCCAAGATGACCCAAAGCTCAATAATCATCCCTTAAGTAAACAAATCTGCTCTTATCATCTCTCAGGTTTTGGTTCTTTGGGGAACTTTGGGTTCTTCAGTGTATTGCTTCAAGGATCTCTTTTCTGGCACCTCTGTTTTTAAAACTGGTCTATAAGGTTTTTTTTTTGGGGGGGGGGTGTTCATAATTTGTACCTGGTGAATCAAGGTGGTCTGCTGAACTTCAAAACAGCCAAGTCTGGCCTTGCTCAGCTTTTAGCACTTTACTTCATCATCTTTCTCTTATGGTGAACATGGGTGATGGTAGGTCAGAAGTAGATTTATCTTCTGGTTGCTGTGGGTGCATGTGCCCAACCCTGGCTTTGAAGGGTGATTGATGAATCGGCCCCCTTGGGATGTAACTTCATGATGAATGACCATTAGGAAAGAGGTCATGGATTATGACAAATGGATGGCCTTGGGTTTCGCACTATAATAAATGTCCCTCTCACCTTGTTTTCCTCTTCTGTTTCACACTTGCTTCTCCCACATTCTCTGGTAATCAGGGAGCAAGTATGTTTCTGATCATTTGGTGGTGAAATTTTGAGCAACTTGCCTTTTATGCCAAACCCTGTAAATAATACCTCTTATCTAGATGAATAAAGAGCTGTGTCAATACAAACTAATTCCACTGTTATTCTTTTGATGTATTTTTTTAAGAGGAGTTTTTTTTAAACATTACTGATGCTGCTGATATAGCAGCAAGATTTCAGCTGCTAATGTAGCTGGCTGTTTAGAGGTTTTTGTTTCAAGTGTTGGAAAGAAGAACTAAAGCAGTTTGATTCAGCACTAACTAGCCAGGGCTTTGTGTATTTTAGAGTGATGCAATGTTCCAGGTATTTGGTTTTGATTGAGCCTGTATACGCTAATAATATTGCAAGCAATTTCATAATTAGAAGTGTATCAAATTAGCTGACCCAAGATACAGGTAATTCTATTTTAGGCATGTAAGTGATCTGATTAAGGGAGCTGCCCAGCTGAAGCTCAGAGGTTTCTCAGAGTTATGAACATTTCTGAGTGTAGTTGTTTTTTTGTAATATATTCTGTCTAATAATTAAGAAAAATGAGGTTTAGTGATTAGAGGTTTGCCCATTTATCCCAGCATTACATTCAGTCACTAAGCTCTGTAAGAGCTCTCTAAAACTGTGATGAGCCAGTCTTGTAAGTGCATGTGAGACAGTTTGGTTTTGGGTTTTACATTTAGTATTACTGTCAGACCGGATCAAACACGCTAAATCTTGTGGCGCTAATAAAGGTTTATCTTATCTAACAGTGGTTTTTCACAGCAGTTGGTAGTTGACTTTTCAGACTTAAAGTGTCAAAAATGGCTCTTTACACATTGCCATAGAAGAACCACTTTTGATTTAAAAAAATTGACTTTTAAATGTTGGTTCTTTCAAGAATATTTTTGGAAAAATATTCATTAGTGTAAAAAACCTTTTCAGTGTTTCAAGGACCTCGAGATCATGTGAAAAAAATAGTTACAGAACCTGTAGATTATGTGAAGATTCCTTAAACCTGTTAAAGGTTCAAATTCACAGATCTCTCCTTCCAACATGTCTTTAGGGAATTAAAAAATGTTCTTCTATTGCATTACTCAAAGAACTCTTTGTGACACTTTTTCTGTAGAATGTAGATTGTGCATGACTTTGGACACTGTGCTAAATACTTATTCGTTTTGACATATGGTCTTAAAAATAAATGTCACTGAAAGGTGCCTTGGCTTGGATGTATGGTTGTAGAAAAAGCCTTTCTAAGGAATAAACACTTTATAGTATTTGTCAACAATGTGATGAGGGTGTTTTTAATATAAAAAAGGTTCTTCACACTATCATTTCATTATACGTATATAAAAATCAAAGTTCATATTAACATAAACATTTCCCCACCTCTGTTTATCCCTTACAATTAAACAGGCCGTTTTTTGTTACTGTGCTTTAAGACTTATATACATGGTCTCTCTTAACAATCTCCAGTTGGCTGCCATGTCATTCAGTGACTGACAGGTCTGGATTACAGGCAGGTGAGTTTAGCACCCGGACTTATTTTTCATTAAACAATAACATTTCTCAGTCAATTAGAAGTCATTATATATGTTCTCTGTGCAGTGTTGTTAAGTTTACATGATATGCAAATTATCAAACTTTTTATAGGCATTTTACACAGTGTCCCAAGCCCGAGTAATTATGCCACTTCTGGGTGCTGTTGCTATGCCTGTAGGTTTTCTTTCTGTATATGCTTTGAAATTCAAAACACTAATCACTAATTTAAATTAAGTGTTAACCTACTTCTCCTGAGGTTGTTATTAAAGCTGATCCTTACTAGACTGGTACTAAGTAGTACTAGCAAATTCCAGTCCCACAGCATACTGTACAAGGCTATACAATTAAATGTACTCAAATAACATTTATGATATTACATTTGCAACAATTATCACTGACTTCATGTTTTTGTTGTTTATTTTCACTGTGCACTCCATGCACTGTACACTGATACCACAGAGGGACAAGTGTCATATGATAATTAACGATGCTTACAGCATTGCATTCCAAGAACTGAGTGTTTACAGGATCCAAAAACAAAACATGATGAAAGATGATCTCAGTGGATCATTGTGGCTGTGCAATGGATGGGCCCACAGTGTCTGAAGGATGTTAGAGTGTCTGGGTGCAGGCCAGCTTGCCTGTGTCACCACACATTGTGAGAGATCTATGCCATGTACACTACAATCCAAAAGTATAGAAGCAAGCAGTGTTTTTATTTAAAGATATTTTACAGTTAAGATGATTTGTCAACAGTTCATGTCAATTTCATTGTTTTTCGGTGTATTTTTTCTCTGAGTGAGATTAAATGGGAAAAGCCATCACAGTCTTTGTGGATTGTAGTTCCTTACACTGGTTGTGTTTAAAATAGCCTAATTATTTGCTTAAATACTGATTGTAGTAGAAAGCAGTTTGCAATATACAGTTATTTCAGGTGGACATAACCACTGATGTGACTGCCAGATAAGCTTTGAATATTTTTTTTGTTCTAAGTCTTAAAAGACAGTAATAACAAAAGCAAAAAAACTTGCTATGCTCCAACAGAGCTCCAACACCAGCTATTGCACCCTACATCAACTACCACACTCACAGACGTCCGAACTAACAGGCATATGAATATGATTACAAAGCAGTATGGTCCGTTGATAATAAGGTCCACTATTTAAAGAATGACATGCCATGTATTGTAGAGTATTGAAGAATGTCCTTGTATCTCTCTTTCCAGTTCAGCAGAATCAGCAATCTCACTATTAGGTTTGCAAAAGCAACCATGTTCTTTGAGGAAGGATTGGCTGGTTTTGGGGATTTGATGGTAAGACCCCAGTCATAGCAATGATGCTCTATTAGCAATCGCAAAGTCTCTGACAGGGTTATGAATATTAATTCCCAAAAGACTGAGTTTGGGCAGGACCAGAACATATCTGCAAGTGTTGCAGGTGCTTGTTAATACCTATCACTTTCAGAGGTGATATTAGGCTTAAATTTAGGCAACTTCAATTTGGACCAGTGTAACCGGTGCACTGTTTTAAACTGGATATTTATGTGCCTTGTAAATACAAAATAAGTATAGATTATTTCTATGATGCCATTCCAAAGCTCTTCAGTTTTTTTATGTCTTTTTTTAGCATATTCAGGAATTTCAGATTTTATAAATAAAGTAGAAGGTATATTGTACCAGTCAGTCTAGAGTTTGGACATAATGGACAGTCAAGGGAGTTTGATGGCCTCTGGGCATTACAATCAGATACAAAACTTTGAAAGTATAGGTATCTAAAGAAGTGAGATCATATAAAAACAATATTATGTTTTTACCTCACTTGCTCAAAATACATGAACATATTTTCATAAATAATTCTTAGTCCTGGTTTTAAAAAAAAATCTGCACTTTATGTAAAATATATATCCAAAAGTGCCTGGGCATCTCTTCTCATTTGAGAACTGAGCTGCTTTAAGGTGCAGCCACTGCTGACGCAGATCTTCATAAGAGAGCACTCAAATAGAATCTCTCTGGAGCAGCTATACCTAAGTGTAACGTAAGTTCCCCTGAACAATATCTGGTGAGGTTGGAGCAATGGGGTGTGCGCTGTGAGCTGTGGAGCAATGGTTTTGCCTTCTTTGGAGGGACAGAACTTTATCCAGTACCTTTGCTGTTGAAGTTGGGGTAATCCAGAGCTAATTATCCAGTGTCACCATCTGACCTCACTAATGCTGGTGTGGCAGAGTGCAGTATTCCAATATCTAGTTTAAAGGAGAATAGTCTGCAATATACTCCCTGTCAATAAAAATGAATTCAGGAGAATAATTAGAGCGCATGTCCACTCGGTGAGCAGGCTTTTGCCAAATTTACCTGCACCCCAGTAATTATTCTGAAAGCTCAACTGGAAATAAATGATTGGTCAAAGCGTAATTATGTCATTTTATAGTCTTTTTCCTTTTGAGTGCACTTTTACAAAACTTACTTAAGTAACCTGAATAAATATTTTCAATATATTTTAAAATGTGTCATTTCATTCTATAATTGTATTACACGTGTGTTTTTATAACAATTGAGTAGAAACCAGTAGAAACCGAATGTTTTGAATATGACACATGTTTTACAATATGACACATTCCTTGTAAGTGTGTACGAAAAGCAAATATGTTGAATGTGGGTTCAAAAAAACAACCTGCAGCTCACCCAGTTGAACACAAGAGGTCACTGTTCATTTGACTGTTTGCACGGCAAACTAGGACACAAGAGGCAATGAGTGTCAGAGTCTTACTTTCTATCTGAGTTTACCTTCCTTATTGCTGAAAATACTCTTAATAAACTCACTGTTATTTTTATGTTCTTTAAATGGTGAATTACATTTGTGTATGAGGAAAACAATGGAAAACTAAAAAGTAAAATAACATTTCAGCTTTTTGACTATTTCTAAGGCTAAACCAGAAAATATTATTGCACTTATTTGTTTTAATTACCTTTAATTTATGCACATTAATCAGTAAACATTTTTACAGAAATATACAGAACCAAACCTTTTTTTAACCTAATTTAATCTAATTTGAGGTTTACTGCACTGCCTTGGCTGGAATATATATATATATATATATATATATATATATATATATATATTCCATTTATTTTTTTTACATCAACTTTATTGATCCCAGAGAAAACTGCTTGGATCTCGGCATTTAACCGATCACATGTGCACACGTGGAGCAGTGGGCAGCTATCAACAGTGCCCGGGGAGCAGTGTAGCAGGACGGTACCTTGCTTAAGAGAACCTCAGTAGTGCCCGTGCCGGGACTTGAACCTGTGACCCCAGGGCAATGTCCTAACCACTAGGCCACCACTACCTGTAAATTGCATATTTCCTGTAGTTTTTATTCCTAGTATTTAATTGTATGATGATGTTTTATTCTACTGTGTACAGAACAAGTATGTGTGTGTATATACACTGCTCACAATAAGTTAGGGATATTGTTATTTGCATGAGTGCTTTTCCTATTTGCTCTGAATTTTAATGAAATAAGTAAA